>LJIJ01003615.1:0-18197 GCA_001718145.1 Orchesella cincta | reverse complement strand
ATTGGCCAGAGCAAAATGAAAAGTAAGGTATTGATATGCTTCCCATGGTATGTGGGATTTCCAAAAGCTCTTTGGTTTTGCGATTTTTTTTTCAATTTCTGCCTACGGTTGCTCAAACCCGACAGGGGCAGTGTGAAAACACTATAATATGTTATGGAAAAAATTCTTCAAGGTATTTAACGATGTTTGAAATTGGATATTATGCAGAATGAATATACGCATCTATTGCCGCTGTTTCAAGTCAATAGGTTCTACCGTTTCGGTTGTGATACATTTTGAATTATCTGAGCAGTGGAGTCATTCCATATCAGTCTTCAACTGACTGCCCATTTGGAACCAAGGGTTTCCAAATTGAATCAACATGCTACGCATGTTGATATGACAGTTCCCGTTTTGCCTTTCAAAAATACAAAAACATATCGTTAAGACGTTGAAAGAACTATATTTACCCGACATCCGCAAGAAAATTCAAAGAAAAATCCTGATGCTGAGAGATATGCAACTGTTATTTCAAAGAAACTTTGAAATATGACGCAGACGTCAAACTTTGAATATTATCTTGGTATTGTTAAAGTGACATTTTGAATGACACGCTGATATAAAAACATTTTCTGTTTGGTAACCGTTAGGTATTCGCTTAACCGTGAGTAGACACGTTTATTGTCTACAGTGCGTTAAAGGAAATTGCTGATGCATTTGTTTCCTTTCAAGTGTAAATGCATTCTACTAACGTGGGATATGGATTCACGTGCTATCCAAAAACATTTGGTAATGCATAATTAGTTTTAAATCATACTTTATTTAATAGCGTTTTATGTAACAAGTCGAGGGAAATGTTCCAGATGTTTGCTTTAATTCGAAAAACGGAAGTGGACAATAAGATTTTTTCCAGAGAAAAAAAATCTATTAAATAAGGAAATGTTGCTATGATGATTTACATTTCAAGTCGATCAAATTTCGAAATTTTGCCGAACACTTACCTTTTTCCTAAATTTAATCGGTTTCATTTTTACTCCAGATACATGACATAATAATCAAACTGGTAGTCCAAATATACTACTACAAATATGTAGAATTCTTTCAAAACATTTTTTCAAAGTAAATTTCAAAGGAAAGCCTGATGCGTTCCAGTGCTAGCTTTCATTCCCACCGGCGGATGAAACAATAACGAAGAGAAAACTACTTTCAAAAATCGCTAAACTATACTACTCTCTTGGCTGGCTTTCTCCAGTGACGGTGAAAGCAAAGATTCTCATGCAAGAAGTATGGATTGTTGGATGTGGATTTTGTCACACATTGCCTACAACTATTCAAGATAAATGGGTTTATTTTCAAGAAGATTTGAATGCCATTGAGGATATACGCATCCTTCGTCATGTTATGCAATCTAACTGTTCAGTTATCGAATTGCATGGATTCTCCGACGCCTCAGCGGCAGCGTACGGAGCTGTAGTTTACACACGTACCATTTCCATTGACGGAAAAGTGAAAGTGAGCATGGTGGCAGCTAAGACAAAGTTGGCACCCATATCACTCTACCCAAGCTAGAGTTATGTGGAGCTGTTCGAGTACGCAAGCTACTGGAGATAGTAAAGAAGTCTTTGCAGATTGAAGTCAACAACACTTTGGATGGACTGACAACACAAACAGTTCTCGCTTGGCTCCAATCTCATCCTTCAAGTTGGTCAACTTTTGTAGCAAGCAGAGTTGCAACTATTCATGAGTATCCTATTGTTCGGAATCACATCGCCGGTGAAGTCAACCCTGCCGATTGTGCATCTCGAAGAATCAGCTCTTCAGCACTGCTGACTCATCCATTATGGTGGAATGGACCTGAGTTCCTGCTAAACAAAGATTGGAAAGCCCCCGACGGCGACATTATGAAGATTTCAGACGAAGTCATCGCGGAACAGCGGAAGACGAAGGTTGTTGTACATATTTCTATCAACATGGACATTATCAACGAGTTCTCTTCCTTCCCAAACTACAACGAGTAGCGGCTTATTGCTTACGCTTTATTTCATAACAAATTATGTGCTTCAGATCAGTGACATATTGGTTTCCTGACTGCTCGTGAACTGGATCAAGCTTAAAACAATCTCATCTTGCGTGCTCAACACCAAGAATTCCAGGAAGATGTTCAACATTTGAAGAATATTGTGGAATGTGTCATAGAGTAGGTTTTTCTAGGATATATGAATCTGTGAGCACGTTATATCTTTTTGTATGATATTGGGTTTTGCTCGTGTGAGAGCACTGACTTTCTGACTTTTGTCACTTTTGGGATCGTGATTATCTGTATCGGGGTTTGGTAGGATGCGTGTAAGCGTGTTTTTCCTAACTAATACATTAACAGTTAATTTCGGTTAATTTTATGGTTCTATCAATTATTCGGTCATTTATTTGTAATTGATAATTTATCGGTGATTTCTCGGAGTTGAATTAAAAGGAACTTTTCATTGTAAAGCCGTTGTGTAGATTGAGTTCATCATTTTAATCAACATAATTCACATCACCATTTCAAAGGGAAACTCTTTTAAACGGGTAGTTTAATTGTAGATTCAACATTTTGGAGGCCCTGCCCAGATGGGATTTTCGAACAGTGATTTCTAATAACAGTTCAGGAAGAAGTCACAGCGAATATTATTATTTACAACTTTCGGATTTTCTCTGAATCGGCCACTCCACGAGAGGTGCGGGTTGAGAAAAGAAGATAATTCGGTGAAGTTATTTGCATTTGGTGTGTTATTCTCAATTTTAGGAAACCCCAAATCAACTTCAAAAATGGATCGTCTCAAGAAAGCCAGGACGCCACTTCGTACTCAGCTCACCAGTTGGTCAATCAAGTCACACTCGTTCTTCAAACTCCAGATCCAGATAAGGATGAGCAAGTCAGCCTACAGGATATGGAACTTATCTGGACTGCCTTGGAAGAAGCCGAACAAAAGGTGATTGATCAGCTACTTGACGATGACGCTGATGAGGTGGTTATACAAACTGAGCATGACATGGCAGCTCAGTACAGACGATCATATCTCACAACAAAGCTGAAGTTGACCAAAATTTTGGACATCAATTCATCCCCAACAGGATCAGTTTACTCGGAGGCAGCAAGCCACGTCACAGGAAATAAGAAAAAGACGTTCAAGCTACCTAAAATAGAACTGATGAAATTCGATGGGAAGTTGAAGAATTGGTTAGCATGGTGGTCACAATTCAGCAAAATCAACGAGGACGAGGACATGGACGATTCCGATAAATTCCAATACTTACTCAACGCCTTGGAAGATGGATCGGACGCCAAGGAAATCGCATCCAGTTATCCTCAATCCGGAGACAACTACACAAAGGCTGTCGAACACCTTCAATCTACATACGGGAGAGAGGACTTACAACTACAATTTTATGTCCGGGAGCTGCTCAACTTGGTGATGACCAACGTGACGAAGAAGGAAAAACTTCCGTTACCATCATTATCTCAAGTTGCAGTCTCATCTACGTTCTCTCTCATCTCTGAAGCTAGACAAAGCCGACCCGGACACATGGTTGTTTCCATTAGTGGAGTCAAGTTTATCCGAAGATATATTATGGGCTTGGACACGGGACCCTCTCTCTGAAACGACGGGTCACTTCTCATCCTCCAAAGTCCAAATTGGATCTCCTCATGGAATTCCTTGGGAAGCAAGTGAGGTCAAAGCAGCGGATAGACATGGCTGATGATACTTTCAAATCTATGGCTATTTCGGAGCCAACTAGGAAAGGAGGAAAAGCTAAAACACAATTTCTGAAGAAAGATGAAGACATTGCAACAGCAGCCGGACTTTTATCGGGGAACATCTCTTGTGCCTTTTGTGAAGGAAAGCATGACACTGATCGCTGTATCAAAGCTCAGTCCATGTCATTGGTTGAAAAGCAGGAGAAGATTGATTCCAAACACTTATGTTCGCGCTGTCTACGCCCAGGTCATTTTTCGAAGAAATGTAGAGCTTTCCTAAAATGCATATTATGTGGAGGAAAACATACAGCCATCATGTGTCGTGGCAAAAAGGGTGACAACGCAAAGCCGGATGTCACAACTCCACAACAAGGAAACCACTCTGTGAACCGATCTCAACGTCACCACTTCTTCATCATCTACTAACTTGTGCAGCACTGATGTACTACTTAACATTTTGTCAGTGAAAGTTACAGGGGAGAAGGGCTCAATAACGGTACGTGTCGTTGGAGATAACGGGAGTCAACGGAGTTACATACGACGGAAAGTAGTAAGGGATATTGGATTGAAGCCAGTCGCCCATGAATGGATCCAGAACGTGCTTTTTGGAGGAGCGACTAGCCAACCAGCAAGGAGTGGAAGATTTCCGGTGATCATCAGCAATATCAATGGTCAACATCAACAAATGCTCCATCTTCTTGAACGCCCTGAAATATGCGGATCGCTTCCAAAAGTTCCTCACGGACCATGGATTACGGAACTGGAGCAAAACGGGATATACTTATCAGATATAGGAACGGGTTGTGCTGAAGTAGACATTTTAATCGGGAGTGATTATTGGGGACAGCTACAAACCGGAAGGATGTGCAGGCTCTCATGTGGACTCGTAGCTCAAGAAACAGTTTTTGGGTGGACCCTAAGCGGACGTGTACCACGCACAGCTTCCAATTTGTCTGTTATGACAACAACATCACTCATCAGCACAACAACAGTCTTGAAGCTATTGGAATAACGGACCCTATCGACGTCCAAACAAGGAAGAGGAGGAATCCATAGCTCTCAAGCATTTTGAGGAAAACGTATCAAGACGAAAACGGACGTTACATTGTGGCACTCCCTTGGAAAGAATCCAGCAGCAGCTTGCCAACTAATCGAGCAGTAGCAGAACACAGACTCAGAAGGGCTACTCAGCAATTAGTGAAGCGAAAACAGTTTGCTGCTTATGACACGTATTCCAAGGGTGGAGAAGGAGGCTAATTATGGAAGTCAACGATGACAAGGAAGGTCAACCCCACCGCCCAGTCTTCAAAGAAAGTGCTACAACACCTGTACGTCCCGTCTTTGATGCGTCATGCAAAACGGCTAAGTTTCCATCACTCAACGACTGCCTCTACAAAGGTCCGAATTTCCTGGAACTCATTCCTTCCCTCCTATTACGGTTTCGGGAACATATTGTGGGAGTTTAAGCGGACATCAGGAAAGCTTTCCAAATGATTGGAGTTCGCGAAGAGGATCAGAAATACCAACGGTTTTTATGGTTAACAGACTCTTCCCTCTCATCAGTGAAAGTTTATCAACATTTGCGAATGGTCTTTGGCATGAACTGTAGCCCATTTCTTCTTGCTGCCACGCTACAGCATCATCATCTGTAAGCTCTAGGACACACGAATCAAGCTACGCGTTTGATAAAAATTATTACAGTCAACTCTCGACATAAGTGCACCCCATTAAGGGCAACCTCTTGCGCTGGGCACCCTGCGAGCGCCGCCCTTCAGATTTCAATGTATTTTTGACTCCCTTAGCGAGCGCCCTCCAAATTAGAGCCACCTCGCGATAGTAGACAATTTATTTTCCCACCACCATACACTTCTATGTTAAATTACCTCTTTTTAGGAGCACCACTGCTCGCTTTCCAAATTTGACGAATTTAGTGGAATTGTTTGAACAAAATTTTAAGGTTTTACGATGTTTTTAGAAAACAAATTGTTGGGTGGAAAACACAGTGTAAACACGCCTTTAAGACGCATAACGTCAATAAATACATATTCTGGAAGCTTCACTGCCGCCGTTTTAGTGACAATATTTATCCTAATTTCTTAAATTACACTACTTTCGCGGATTTCTACATAAGCGACACTCTGTATAGTGGACAGTTTTTGATTTCCCCTTGGGTGCTCTTAAATAGAGAGTTGACTGTATGTGGATAACCTTGTCACTTCTGTCAAATCAGTGCAGGAGTATGAGGAGTTGAAGCTCACTGCAACTTCAACATTGAATCTGGTCGTATGGAACTCAGGCAGTGGACCAGCAAAATTTCTGAATCGGACTCCAACTTGGAAGCGGAATTTTTATCTCTGTACCAGAGATGTGCAATTCATGCTTAACCACCAACCAGCCGGCTAGCGACCACCGCTAGACATACTTGCCCACCGACTAGCCCGAACACCACCGACACCACCTGACAAAATCCATACCACCGACTACACCACCAGCAATATACCACCAACTACCGACTACCACCAGAGATTTTTAAACTACGACTACCTACCACCAGTACCTACCACCCACCTACCACCAGTGTTTAAGTTGTATTTTAAAATCTAATGGATTGTCAATTTAAAAGCCAGATTAAAAACAGTGCCAATTAGAAATTAAAACGAGGTTCAAATAGGACACTAAAAAAATCGAAACTAACAAAAACCAAACGGAGTGCAAATGCGTACATATCAAAATCCATTGTAATTCTTAATTCAATTTTTGAGTGGAATCAAATAAAAAATGAAAATACTAAATAAATAAAATTTTAAAACTTATTCTTAGTAGTTAGTTTAGTTAGGCTTACGTTCAGTTTTTATTGCATGAAGAGGGCCACAGCCCACACACAAATTGCACGGATTCATATTTACATGAAGTACGAATAGGGAGAATAATAAATATATATGAATAAATTAATAAATTGTAATAATATATTATGAAATATGTATGTGTAAGTATGTCGTCGCCAGGAGAGCTGAGGGGGTTGTTGTAAGGGTCCTTATATTTCACTTATTTCCGGATGTAAACTGCGTTCGCGGAGGGCGCTACGGGTGAAAAAGCAGATTGAGTGTACGTCTTCTGGATTTTTGTATATGAAAATTTTATGGAAGAAGCGTCTAGTCAGAGAGCTGGATGGTGGATTACTTATACTAGCCAGAGCTTGCCGGTGGGAATCGTATATGTTACATCTGCAGAAGATATGAAAGAGTCGTCATTATCCTTCTGGTTACATATCGTGCAGTATTTCGTAGGGATGAACGAGGTTTTATTGCGGTCAACATAAAGGCTCAAAAGGTTCAGACGGTCTGGGTGAAGTCGGAGCTGCGCAAATATTCGTTTCTTCTGGAACGAGAGTGGATAGCTTAAATATTTCTCCTCTCTAAAATTGAGTTTCATCCTTCCATACAGAGAGCTAAAACTGGAGTTATCCCGGTCCAATCTCTCTGTATCTAACATCAACATGTTATTTCTTGCGGCAAGCCATGCATACCCTACGGCAGCTTCGTTGTCTTCGCTAAGTAGATCGAGGATGTCAACTTTATCCTGGACCTCACATTTCTCAAGAAGGCTCTGCACTCGCTGTAACCATGTGGGACAGTTTTTCTTAAATGGGAGCCTTGCAAGTTCCTCTAAGCAAAGCCTTGGGGTCCTTGACGCCGGGAGTTTAGATACCTTGACCCACCAGCGCAAGGCTCTGATCAGGACCGTTGAAATGATATGCTTGACCCCAGTTTCTAACCGCAGCATATAACCCGGCGTGTATTGGGGGAGCGTGAGGAGGCGTTTCAGGAAGTTCAGCTGAATTCTTTCTAAGTCTTCGACAAATTCAAGGGACCATATCTCACCTGCATATAGCGGGATCGAGAGCAGAAGGGCGTCGAGTAGCTTTGTGACCACGTCCCAGTCATGGGTTCGGCCTCTGAGAATTACGGAGACTATTGAGCCAGTCGCGTTAGCGCACTTTACCTTAACGGCTGAGAGGTGCTTGTGGAATTTGCCGCAGCAGCAGAAAGTGACTCCCAAATACGTAAATTCTTTTACTACTTCCACCGGCTCTTCTTGATACACGAAGCTATGTATTGTGGGCGCTTTGGGGTGACAGTGGTAAAAAATAAGGATCTTAGTTTTGGCAACGTTGACAGTAAGGCCTTTTTCCTCGCAGTACTTAGAGAGGCGATCAAGTTTCAGTTGAAGGTTAGAGGGCGAATCAGCAAGAATGACGAGGTCATCGGCGTATGCTAGCACATGGATTGTAGTTTTATGATTAATATTGAACCCCCGGACGCCTTTCGCTTGTAGTTCATTGAATATGTCATCTATATCACTGATAAACAGTGCAAAGAAGATCGGGCTGGTCAACTCTCCTTGTAGAACTCCTTCTGCGACATCAAAACGTTTACTGGGTCCGGCGCTCGTTCTCACTCGCATTGTGGCTTTACTGTACATGTCCCTAAATAATCGAATGTATTTTGCGCTGACTCCCACTGCGTTTAATCGGTTCCACAATTTCTTATGGTCTATCGAGTCAAAAGCCCTTGCAAAGTCCACAAAGAGTAGATGGAGTCTTCTTTTCTTCAATTTTCGTTTGGAGATTTGACGAATTGCCTCTAGTGTGAAGATATGATCAACACAGCCTCTTTCTTTACGAAAACCGGCTTGTGATTCTGGTAATACTCCGCAACTTTCTGCCCATTCTTCTAAACGGGTTAACATAATGCTAGTGAAAAGCTTCATAATAGTGTTGATAAGTGAGATACCACGGTAGTTTCTGGGATCGCTTGGGTCGCCCTTCTTATGCAGCATGACAACTTCTATGTCTATTAGATCCTTGGGGATACACTCTTCTGCCTGCATACGAATGAAAAGGGACTTAATAACTTTGATCCATGATGGAGGGAGACTCCTGAGGAATTCATTTCTTATGCCGTCTAGTCCTGGACTTTTGTTCGACTTTAGCTTTTTAAGCGCTGCATAAATCTCGTGTGTAGATATGTCACAATCTAGTTTGGGGTGAATGACGCCATGGTATGTAGTATTATCATTGTGTCTTGCGGGGAGTACGTCATTATAAAAAGATTCCCATTTTGGCTTGTCAATAGGGCATTCGTTGCGCGTTGAGCCTCTTAGTAGCTTAACGGTGGACCAGAAATCTTTTGGGTTGGCAGCTGTGGACATTTTGTTCTGGATCATTTCATAATAAGCCATTTTTTTCTGTGCTACAAGCTGTTCGTAATTTTCTTTTGCTGCTGCGCAGGCTTTACGGCGTTCCTCAGTATATCTGTGTTTCTTGCATTTTCGTTTTGCGCGCCGTAAGCTTTTCTTTGCATCCTTGCAGTCACTGTCAAACCATGGGGGTTGAATGTGGGGACTTTTAAGCCAGGACGAAAACTGTACGTCATTTGCGGCACTCGCTGCATTAAATATGGCCTTGGACAATTGGTTGTACATATCGCAAACCCCTACGTTTACGAGCGGATCTGTGACAGTGTTAGCAAGATGGTCTGTAAATGCCTCCACCTTCTCCGGTATCCATCTTAGTTTCTGGATTCTTTCTTGGCCGCAGTTTGTCGGTGGTAGAGTAGGTGCGGAGTCAAAGTCGGCCAATCAAGGAGAACCGCAGTGGGTTGGTGATCTGATGCGCTGATTTCTTCTATTGCGAAATCTCTGAATGCTGGCAAGAACTTGAATGGTATCCAAATATAGTCGACGACACTGCAGGCGTCACTTCTCATAAACGTGTACTCCCCCTCTGGGTCCGATGTGCTGCACCCGTTCAGTGGGAGAAGTCCTAGTTCGCAAAAGTTTTTAGTTAAAGCTTTGCCGCGAGGGTTTCTTGTGGAGTCTCGGGAGTTTCTAGGGTTATAAAATTCAGAGGTCGCTGTTTGGCCGTAGGATATTGTTGTCGTATTTGCTATTCTAGCGTTAAAATCGCCTCCAACCAAGACGTTGTCGCCTAAATTGAAGGCGTACAGCTCAAGAGACTCCGCAAAGTCTGAGATTAGGCTATTATATGTTGGCTGCGGGGGGATGTATGTACAAGCAACCGTTATAATTCCTCCATTGTGGTCCACTAATTTGCTGATTATCCAATGATTGCATGCGTCCAGCGTCTCTGCATGCCTAAATTTATCTTTGTCGTACAATAGTATTATGCCACCTTTGCTCCGCCCTGCTTTCTTGTCCCTTGTGGACGGTATTGATATAATGTTGTAATTGTTGAGAAACTTTGGCAATGTCCTAATATCGTATTCTATCCAAGTCTCAGTAAGTCCTATTATTGACGCAGAAGTTATAATTGCTTTTTCATTTTCCCAGGTCGTAGAGGTTCTTGAAACCGTGACAATTCCAAAAGAGGGCTTTTAATTGCCTGGGTGATGGTAATAGTTTGGGGGAATTATCACTTTCGTTACTTAGGAGTGAAGTATTTGGGGATTGTGCTATATACAGATTTTGCGTAGAATGTGCGTGTGTGAGCCGGCCACCTTCCTATGCGAAAGGGTCGGAATCCATTTGTTCGTTGTCATCATTGTGATACTGGAAATATGTCCAGTGACGTTCTGCTCCTTCTATCACAATGCTATAATTATTCCAAAGGAACTTGACCTTTTCTCCTCTCCCCTCTGCTTTCTTTGCCTCATCTCTGAGGATCTTGCGCACTCTGCGGACTTCTCGTGGTAGTCTGGCCCGATAAAAATCCCAGGGTTTGTCTTTCTATTGTTTGAGCACGAGGAACCGATCGTCTTGGGATACGAAATATGCCAGTATGGGGCGTGGCTTTCCGTTTAACGGATCCCGGCCTAGCCTTCTTGCCGATTGGCACACCTTCGTGAGTTTAAGTTGATCTCTTATAATGGCGTTCACCCTCATGGCCGAGGTCTCATTTGTGTCACCGGCAGCTTCCGGAACTCCATTTATAATTAGGGTGTTCTTGTTCGCATTTTCTTCCAATCGCAGGATCCTATCATTTGCCTCTGCTAGGCCTTTTGTGTCTCCTTAAGTTCCGCTTTTGTCTGGCTAAGTGTCGCCTTCAGACCTTGGTTTTCTTGCTTAAGCTCCTCTATCTGACCTTGCAGGACTGCCTGGTTCTCTGTGATTGTATTGCGCAGATCACCAATGTCCTCTGACAGCTGTTTGTGTAATGCCTTGTTTTCGTTCGCATTATCGTTGAACAGCTTCTTCATATATGCTTTCATGTCCAGTTCCTCTTCGTCTTTGCTTAACGGGGACCTACATTTTCTTTTGTGTGCATTTTCCTCAGCTGATTTGCCGGTTTCGAAGTTCTGTACTATTTGGGGGACTGTAGGGGTTCGGGTTCTCTCATTGTCTCTCATTGACATTGTTGCTGCTTTAATGCCTTCTCATTGGAAATCTGGTACTGTGTTAGAGGTTCCAGCACTTAGTCATCATATGACTGTGTGCTCAGGGGGTAATCGTACACTTCGGAGTGTTAACAGCACTTAGTCAGTGTGCTCAGGGGGTTATCATACACTTCAGTGTGTTATCAGTACTTAGTCATCATATGACTGTGAACTCCGGTATACTCATACACTACAGTATACAAAATTGTACTGGTCATCAAATGACCTTAATGTACCTTTGTAGCGTTAGACTGGACTTGCACTGATCATCAAATGTTCGTATGTGCACCTGAGTCCTCGTACACTACAGTACTTATTACGCACAGTTCATCACATGAACTATATGTGCTTATCACTATAGACCTGCACTAGCTCATCATATGAACTGTTGTGCACACGGTCTTCGTATACTACAGTATGCTAGCAGCACAGTCATCATATGAACTATATGTGCTTATCACTATAGACCTGCACTAGCTCATCATATGAACTGTTGTGCACACGGTCTTCGTATACTACAGTATGCTAGCAGCACAGTTCATCATATGAACTATATGTGCATATGCATGAGAAATGCAAAGCGTGGTGTGCTCCTTGCGATATTTGTTGAAAAAGGTCCAGCGAGATGTTTTTTAATGCATGCAAGTTCTCTTGGATTGTATGAATTGACTTGTAGCTTTCCGTATTTTAACGTACCTTCGTTGTAGCTATCGTAGCTATCCACTCAAAAGTTAGGGCACTCACCATCCGGGTCTGGATTCAAGGGAAGAAGATGAGACACAAGATACCTTTCCACATACGTCTCATTTGCATATGTCAAAATTCGCTTTGTGACCGTTTGTGTGTAAAAGTGATAATGATCACACTAACACAATTTAAAACGGTCATTAAAACTAACTCGTTCGCTGCACTAAAGTTAAATAGCCTATTGGATTCCCCACGTCAAACCGGTTCGGTGGAACCAAAATAGCACTTCGACAAACACTTTTTCACCCAGAAATGAGAGCTTTACCGGGAGCTCAGAAAAACGCGGCTATCCAACACCAACTCAACCCGCTGCTTCCGCGTAGTTCGAACTAAGAAAAAGGCTAGAAAGGTTTATCCTAATTCATAGCAGAGACTCATGCACATTAAAGCCATTTCATTGTTTGGGTACCGTATGAAATTTGGGAATTTGCACCCAACAAATAATGGTTCAACATCACGGTTTTTACACAGAGGGAAATATTGGATTCAATGAATTTCTGGCCCTGGATTTGGGATGGCTGGAGGCGACTGGCGTTATATACAAGCTGAAACAAATGTATTCAAGAATGTCTCAGGTTAATGACCTACGGGAAGAGATGGGAAGGCTTGAAGGGAATGTCAGACGTGTAAACGTTTACGCAATAGTGCACAGTGACTTTTTCGACAAGTCTGACCAAATAAATGATGCCAGTAGCAATACTGATGGTTCACAATGGGAATCACTCGGGATTGTATGGTTGCTATTAGGCAAGTGCTTTATGTTTTCTGTGTGGTAATTTTTGTTACCGAGGATATATGCTTACATGTTTAAAGTATTGTATTGCAAGCTTACTATTCCATGATATCTGCAAAGTATTTTAGCCTCCACTCCTTTCTAGGACATAAAACAAAAAATCTAAAATGTCACTTAACATTCATATCTTCATATTTGCAATGAATTTTATAAAATTACTCATTTTTAAAATAAGATTCGAATATTGACAGCGAAATACGTATTTTTATAAGAAAAGTAAAATGTTTCCATCTGGGAATGAAAGAAAAGGGCAAAATTCATGGGAACAACAGAAACAATGAGAAACAAACACCAAGGTTTTCTAATTCCAACTGTTTGATTGCATACTTTCATTAAGGTAACAAACAGTGGACTGATTATTTTGTTGCGGTCCAATTCTCTTGACCAAACGTTTAAACGAGTTTCCTCAAATATTCTACAAATGCCAGACTTGAGGAGTTAGATAGTTTCTTAATAACACATGCTTTGAAAGTCATAAATTTATTTATAAAAATTATTTTCTGTTTTTTATTTAATACGCTATAAATCCCGTATTTAGCATGGTAAATACTACTGAGCACATTATTTGATTCAGTGCATCAATGTCTTTTTTAAGGCACAAACAAACATTTTTTGCCTTGCCGTTTTATTGTGGCAAAAATTGCACGATGAATAGAGCAACTGTCTTATGAAACACAGTGCTCCTTTGATTAACCTTTTGGAAATGGCTCCCATTTCGTGAGTACACAAATATATGCAGAGTACTTTGTTTTTGGTCACAATTGGAAAGCAAACAGTCATTCTCATCGAGTTGGTTCGTTTTCTATCATTCCGCCGATGCATACGGACAGTGATTTAAACTATATTTTAATACAGTCTTACCATTTTGGCAGTCGGAATTACTATATCAGCGTTCAGACCTTTTTCAAATTAACTAAGGCGTAAGATATGGATTAGCAGACTCTTATTTGCAAAGCAATTTTCAGACAGGTATCTACGTATTCCGTTGCTCTGCCGAGGTTGATATTAACTGAGGTATCACCTCACATTCCATTAGAATGCTCTCGTAAATCACACGAGAACACGTTGCCGCATGGCCAGCGTTCCATGTTCCACCCCTTATTGGTTGGACAGTACGAAATGGACGAAATGGAAGAAAGTGGTCAAAACGGACAAAATGGAAGAACGTGGTAAAAATGGAAGCAATAGAAGAGAGTGATCAAAAGGGAGGGTGTTATGTGACAGGGAAGCCAAATTTAAATCTGCCATGTACGTTCCATTCAACGCCTAAAATAAAAAGTTCACAGTAGTTAACTAATCCGGAGGATGTTAAAATGAGTAGGAACTAAAAGAATTGACAACAAAACGGATTCATCAGAAATGAAATAGTAAATATTTAACTTCAATGATAGAATTTTTAATATATTGGCTTATGTACCTTAGGTGCCGTCTGACTTTTTGAAATTCTGTCTTCGCCAGTCGACAGCTTGGGTCAAGAATGCGGATGATTTCGAAGATGTTTAAATTAACTTGACAAATTAACAAAATTAACAAGGTCAAGTAATAAGGTGAACTAAAATAATAAGCGTCACACATCGCATAGCTTGTGATACAGCATTCGAAATGTATTGTTGTGCTGATGACGAATATGCAATGAAATCGGAACTTTTGAACAGAGGTCAAACGCCATGCACTATTGGACGACACATTTGGGTGTGATTTTCATTTGAAATATAATTTTATTGCTGATTTCACTTTTCTGTCACATTTATGTCACAAATTACTCCGCTAATGGTAAGTTTCTACATCTAGAATTGTCGAGTTTATTTATAATATCTAGTAACCAAGCTCACTGCTGGAGGGCGTTACATTATGTCATATGTAGCGTACTTAATGGGAACACTAAATGCCAATTGCTCGGGAAATGCTGCTACATTCGAACATTTAAATACGTAATGTAGCTGGAGTTTCGTGTATTTTGTTAGCAAAATAGCATGTAAATGTTTTGTCCACTTTCGTCCAATTTTTCCGTTTTGTCCGCCCTCAGTTTGGTGGAAATTTCCGTTTCTTCTAGAGTGAAAATTTCGTTTATCCATTGGACGAGCGCACTTTGAGCTGGAAAAGTGCTCAAGCAAAGGCATGAAACTGAATAACGCTTGTCTTCTAAAACTTCTTTTTCTCTTCACTCTCCTCTCAGAACTAAACACTCATTTCATAACCTTTATCATACATATCCAAATACCCTTACAATATGTACAATATGTACATACCTTATGTTGTCTTGTACCAAACTTCTGGATTGGTACTTCCTAAAATATTGTGACACCTAAACTCCTCTATATACTACAAGTTGGCATATCCAATTCAAGTATGTATTTGCGATGGGCAGGTCTATTTTTAATCACGCTTTTGTTTATTTATTATAATTACATATAAATATTTGTTAAATATCTATATTATCGTAAAAACAATCATCAATATTTGTGTGCTACTTTGGACCTCAGGAAATCCCGCCAGCCTACTTATTCAGTAAAAACCAATATTATGCTTTGCTATTGCTAGCAATTTGTGTGTTCATACGCCGTTATTAATAAAATATCGAAATATTTATGTTGATTGTCCTCAACTATTTGCATATGATAGTTAAACTAGTAGTTTCTTTGGGTGGGTTGTAATTTACAGGTTATTTAGAATTACCCATTATGGCTCACGACATATAACTAGTTCCTTCATGGTACGTGAAAACGTTGGTAGATTAAATTTGTAATGCACTCAAACATCTTATTTACGAAACCAACTTCAGGTACTTGTAAAAGCAGTGTTCAAAATTGTCATATAAATCAATCAAACTGGCCGTTTGCAGTTAATAAATGGTTTAACCCCTTCAACACTTTTTACCTTGAGTGGATTGTAAAGTGTTAATTTTGAGAAACTAGTTATGCAGAAACCCATCGTTAATACATACTAGGTCTATGGGAAGCGGAGGTTCCTTTTTGAAAGTTGTTGCAATTCTGGCTAAAAGTATTTGTCTCTACTTCATTTTATACCCTAAAAATGGTTCCAACAAGTGATATCGGAAAATGGGAAAATTTGCAAGACAGTTTGATAAGTCATTTTGGACATTCAACAGTAGAATTTATTTGGCACGAGTTTAACAAACTGACGCAAGCAACGTTTTCACAATGCATTGTTTTCCAATGTGTCATGTTATCATTTCATTTGCAAAAGCTTGAACAAACTGAACGAAATACATTACGGGAAGTGGACAATCTAAAAATAGGAGGGTCTGCTCTGGAATTAGTTCTAGAAGCTCAAGCCAACGTCACGGTAATGCAACGTTTTTCACAGCCAGATATCTTGCTAATATCTGACTTCACATTTCCGGCAGAAGATTTAAGCAATCGTGTTCTGCAGACCGCATCTACAAAGCTTGCCGGAACAATGAGGAGAAAGTATCCTGCCGTCATTGTTTTGAGTACATCAGTCTATAAACAAGCTGCACAGCTTGATTCTGAGAGCTCGTACGTCCAACCAGTTTTTACTTCCATGATGTTGCTTTTCGTAGACCTTGACACGGGCAGTTTGAAACTTGGTGTGGTGCCTTGTTTGGGCTACCTAATAAAATGCATTCAGCGTCGCCCAACAAGATTTCAAATAGTTTTGAAGACTGTTCCGCTTTCCGTAATGTCAAATTTGCAAAGCTTGGTTAAACTTTGGAAAAAAACAAGCTCTAAGGTCGGATTTCCTAGCGACCGTCAGATTGATGGCAACAAGCAAAATTGACCAACATCTATTCACTAGCTGTTCGATACGACTTTACAGGATGCGAAGTCTACGAATCTTATTTTGAGTACGTAAACTGCTCTGACTATAAAATGTGTAATTTCATTCATACTGCTAGCCTTTCCATTCAATGGGTAACCCTGGTCCTAAACACAAATTTGTAATATATTTCCTTTGTTCAAAATACCATTGACTTATCATTTCAAGTTCTGTTTCCGGAAATACGTTTGTTCGATGCACATCTTTGATTTGTCACATCGTGCATTTTTGAACCCTCTACGTTTAGAAGTGTGGTTTTGTATTTTAGGTGCCGCAGTTGGTATTTCTTTGTGGTTTATTTTGGCTGAAAAGCAGCCTGTGAATGAGGTTGTCGAATGGCAGGTTTCAGTTTTGCTTGAACAAGATACATCCGTTTTCAAGAAAATTGGGAACACCGGGGCATTTATGATTATGATTTGGACGGTTTCCTTATTTATGCTGAGACAGTTTTACAATTCATCCCTGTACTCTTTTATGACAGCTGAGCAACAAACTGAGGAATACCCAAAAACTATAGATGAAATATTAGGCCAAACAAACTTTGACCTGATTTGCTCTGACCAGTTTCCGAAAACGCTGATTCACATTGTAAAGGACATAATATAACATGGCGACAGCTATATCGCTATGTCACTCTATTGCAAATGTGCCACTTGAGGACTTGGAACGGTCAATTTGATGACGACGCGGAAGTTCAATTTTGGAACGTGTATCTGACGGGCTAATGGTCGAAGCTTTATCTACTCTGGACGAGTGTATAATGATTCAGACACACTAGTCGATTTAGTGTTGGACACTTTTCGAAAATCTAACGGAATGTTAAACAAATTGAAATTTAATAGATTTGTTACCATATGCTCTAAAAGTTGCTTTTTCGGGGCTCCCTTCTTCGGGCAAACTGAAAAAATCAGAAAATTGCCTCAACAAAACAGCTTTTTAACGCGTTATGAATATTGGTATCAACTGGAACCCAACGTTGTAACCTCTCGGTTTTCAAGATTTTTGGGGTCATTAAGTCAATCTGGGATTTACAGCTATTTTCATGAGCAAAATAACAGATTCCAACATCTCAGATTTTTACGAAACTTAGCTAACCGAAGGAAAATTGGGTTAAGCAACGGGAGTTTATTTAGTTACGTATTTCTTGCCGATAAATTAAATGAAAATAAGGATAATACAGAAGTTCCCACCAAAGTAACTGCATTTGCTGGAACATATATTGTTGCTGCTTCCCTCCTTTTTGTTGCAATAATTATACTGATGGTCGAAATTAAATTCAATTCGTTACAGAAAGTTACTTTGTGGTTAAAAATGAAAGCTGAAAGAATGGTAAAATTGGGAAGAAACATGTTTCTGGCTTCCTGAACGTAGCTTGTGCAGTTTTTTTAAAATGAAGACCTGATGTCGGGCACCAATTTAAAAATGGGTAACTTGTAACTAAAATTCAACTCTCTTGAAAGCAACATTTATGATACACGAAGTCGTTTGCGGCAGTCACGAAAGGAAAGTGCATGCTAGCCCCGTATAAAACAGGTATTTATTTTGGGCATTTTTATCTTTGCTTTGCTTTGGCTTTTGTAAATAATAAAGATCCTTTTACTACAATTGACGTTGAACAGCTTTTAACTTTGTTATCTCCAATGTTGGAAATTTTGAATTTTTGGACCTTTCAAGGGCTAGTTAAAAATGTTAAATTTGTTTATTAAAAATTATCATGCCTGAATTGTTTTAAATACATTTATTTACA
>LJIJ01003614.1:0-18208 GCA_001718145.1 Orchesella cincta | reverse complement strand
GAGTTGACCTCGAATACTGGAGTTACATTCTGAAATGAAACAGAGATCTTCCATTGCTTCTGACCTCATTTTGGTGACTGGAAACAAGCAAATTTATTACGCTTGCCACTTGGTTGGTTGTGCTCTCTACCTCGCAAGTTTAGCCCACCTTCCAGAACTGAGTTCAAGATTCGTGGGCCCGGTGCATTTTTGGGAAGTGGTGACAACCCATTCGTTCAAGTTCAACATGCGTTAATTCTTGGAACTCCGCTGCAAGACATTATATTTAAGTTAACTGGAGGTAGACAATATGCAGAACCAAGTCCTTTGATGACACTGCTAGGTCTAACTACTGATAATCTCTTGCACATGGGCAATCAAATGTGGGATGTGTGACGATGGCATTATCGCATTTTATGAACAAGATGCTCAGCAACTGAACAACTCGGAAACTCCCAATATCACTGGCAAATTTTATTATTAAAATGGCTTTAAAATTTAGTGTAGGATTACTTGGTATGTGGAATATGCTCCTTTTCACACATTTTCGTTTCGCCCACAAAACTTTACTTGATCTGAATTTGCAATGATATAACTAATTTCGATACTGTAATGGTTTGTAAATTGTCTGGTACTGTAACTAAAATGTTCGGAGATTATATCTTGTATATACAAGAGATCGATTGCTGCTATCATTTTTTGTAAGTATATTGGTAAATCTAATATAATAGTAAACAAAAAAGGCGTTAGTGCGTATGGTCAGTAACGTGTATAGATGATACTGATGATAAGCTTCCGACAAGCTTTGCAGTGTTATTACACGCACAGATTCTCATCTCAAGAAAAAACTGATCAACCACAGTCCAAACTTATGGTATACGATAAACCTTAATTTTATAAACCACCCATGCGCATGAAAATGTACTTACATCAGTTTCATTAAATAAATACATAGATTTCAATGCAATTTAATTCAATTTATGATTTAATAGCTATTTCTGTAACAAAACCCTCGCAGACAGTTTTTTTCAGGCGTGAAACGTGCTTGTGTTCAGCTACCACTGTAAATCAAAGATTGTCGGAAGTCTAGCTCCCTTGCGACTTCATGCAAAACATGTAAAATATTTGATCACGCCAAAAACTGTAAATTACAGCATTCACATTTAGACATCCAAAGCCAAGCTATGCAAACAAAAACTATCAGCAGCAGAAATGGATTTGAAGACAAGCACTTGCCAATTTTTTATTATCCTAGTGTTCCTCCCTTACCAGTGTGTGTGGTCGGGTTTCAGTACCAAAAGCCAACCAAGCCAGAACATTCGTCCAACTTGTGTCACTTACAGGCCCAAAGTTCCCAAATCTCTTTTGAGCATTAATGCGAATTGCAAACGGGAAGTCGGAAAGGTTATTGGCGTACCGGTGGCAAATCCACCATCAACGGTAAATCCCTTAATATAATTTCTTTAAACCTAACAAATAATGGCTTCTTTCAAAAAATAATTTATGAATTTTTTTCAGCTGGAGGAAATCAGAATGCGAGGATATCACGTTACCACTCACACCATTCTCTCCGAAGACGGATATTATTCAGCAATCTACAGAATTTCCGGAGGTCCTAGATCACCCCCTAAAAAAGGCAAACAAGCCGTCCTTCTTTTTCATGGTGGAGGTGGTGGTTCGGCATCTTGGATTGTTCAACCAGGAAGCCGAAATTTAGCCTTTTTACTCGTTGATAATGGATACGAAGTTTGGCTAGCAAACGCTCGAGAGACTGGTCCATCCTCAAACCACACCAGTTTAAATCCTGACGTTGACCTCGAATATTGGGATTTTACATTCGAGGAAATAGGCACACGCGACCTTCCCTTACTTGCCGACCTCATGCGTTGGGTGACTGGAAACAAGCAAATTTATTACGTTTGCCACTCGGTTGGTTGTGCTCTATACCTCGCTGGTTTAGCTCAGCTTCCAGAACTGAGTTCAAGATTCAAAGCTGGTTTTCTAATGGGCCCTGGAGCATTTTTGGGAAGTGGAGAAAATCCCTTTGTGCAAGTTCAACATGCCATAGTTATTGGAAATCCGTTGCAGGATATTGTATTCAAGATTCTCGGTGGGAGACAAAGTGGAGAACCAAGTGCTTTAATGAGACTGCTTGGTCTAACCCCAGAAAACTTTTGCACGTGGTCAGCAGTTAGATGTGGCGTTTGTGACAATGCCATTTTCGCATTTTATGGCCAGGACGCTCAGCAACTAAACAACACGGAAACTCCCAATATCATTCGGAAACTCTCAGCTAATTTAGGGTTGAAAGTGTTTTTTCATGGCTTGCAAGACCTAGAAACTTGCCAGTTTCGAAGATATAATTACAATTCAGTGAAAACAAATCGAGCTGTTTATGGAACTAACGAGCCACCTCCCTATAATATGGACAATGTGAGGGTTCCATTGTATATCTGGGCTGGGGAAAGTGACAATCTCGTTTCACCCCCGGATGCGGAACGACTCTGGAACAATATTCAGCCCGAATATAGGGGTGGCCTTTACACGGTTGATTGGCCACTTTTTCATCACATTGATTTTCTCATGGCAAAGGATGCGGATATTCTTGTGTATAATAAAATTTTAGATCACATCAACAGAATTGAGGGAGAGGAATACAAATATTATGGCCATTATGATTATGACTATTAAAAATGATAAATGTAAATCATTTTTATTGTTACTTTTTGACGTTCAAATTAGTATAGTTAATAATTAAAATAAAGTTTGTGTTATCATGTTATAATATTTTCACGCGTTCTTCATTTTATCCCAAAATCACCTAAATACCTAGTTGAGCATATAAATCTTAGGTATATATGAGCATTTTTTGCATCCTTTTATATATCCGTATTGCATCCTGAAATGTATCCTGATCTGATATACCTCCCGTTCCGCTAACCAGTTTTTATATCATTGCACACCATCTAAAACTTTTATTGTATTACACGTGCTGGTGAATTGTGCCATTACATCCTTTTTCCTTTATTGAGGAATATGGTATAACAATGTTTTCAACTATAATATCTAATACAACCAAATCCTGATTGAATAAATATGGTGTTGTTTTTGTCTTACTAAACGGATGATGATGCTGATCAAGTAAACTATATATTTAAACAAATTATGTATTTATCCTTACGATCTTCGTTGCCACTTGTTATTTTGTGTTTGGCTGTCGGTTAAGAACTATGTCATATCATTTAGGACTTTTTGGCAATGGATTGCAGAGCAATTTTTCTGTTAACGATTATAATTCAAAGTGCTGCAGAAGCTGTTGCAGGAAGTAGCAGTAGAGGACAACGATGTCCACCTTACAGACCAAAGCGGAATATTGTCCGCTACCTGAGCGATGGGGAATGCAGCAGAGAAGTGGGAAAGGTTATTGGGATTCCGAGTCCAAACCTTCCATCAACTGTAAGAATTTTAGGATAATTTTTATTATGAAATATTTTAGATTGGTTCTTGCAAAAGTTTGTATTTTTTTAACAGACAGAGGAAATTCAACAAAGAGGATATAATGTATCAACCCACAGCATAATTTCAGAAGACGGCTATATACAAGCAATTTACAGAATCGCTGGAGGTTTCAAATCGCCCCCCAAAAGGGGAAAGCGTGCAGTCCTCCTGTTTCACGGAGGAATGGGTGGAAGTGCCTCATGGATTATTCAGCCTGAGAGCAGAAATCTTGCATTTATTCTTGTTGATGCTGGTTATGAAGTTTGGTTGGCAAACGGGAGAGGCACTGCCCCATCAAAAAATCATACAAGATTAAATGCCGATATTGACATGGAATATTGGGATTTCAGCTTCGATGAAATTGCATTATTAGACCTACCCCTTCTTGTTGATTTGATGTTATGGACGACAGGAACTGATCAAATTTATTATGCTTGTCATTCCATGGGCTGTAGTGTTTATGGAGCGGCAGTGGCATCGCTTCCAGATATAAATCGGAAAATTAAAGCCGGATTTCTTCTCGGGCCTGGTATTCATATCGGGAGCTCAACTCATCCCATGTTTGAAATTTTGTCGGGAATTGTTGGAACTCCGTTGGAAAAAGTTATGACAAAGTTGCTAAGGGGAAGAGTTAGTGCTGAACCAAACGCTCTACAAAGAGTTCTTGGACTAACACCCGATGGAATTTGCACGTGGTCAGCTATCCGTTGCGGAGTTTGTGACAGCTATATTTTTGCGTTTTATGGGGCAGATCCTCAACAATTGAACTTCACAGATTTACCAAATATAATTAGGAAATTGCAGGACAATCTTGCAATAAAAGTTTTGATCCATGAAATTCAAAATATTGAGGTCTGCAAGTTTCAACGGTATGATTATGGGTCGAAGAGGAATTTGGTGGAGTATGGAAGTGCGGCTGTACCTGAATATGATTTAAGCAAGATGACTGTTCCAACGTATATTTTTTATGGAGAGTCTGACAATTTAGTGACGCCCGCGGTAAGCAAAAACCTAAAATTTACAATATTTAAAAAAGTGGAGATGTGTTTAATAAGGTTTTTTTGTATAAATTTGTAACAGGACGCGGAAAGATTGAGAAATGCAATTCCACCTGAATACGTGCGAGGCTTTTATCAAGTTGATTGGCCCCTTTTTAATCATATTGATTTTCTTATGGCGAATGATGCTGATATTTTGGTGTACAATCGTATTTTACAACACATTGATGATATGGAATGGGAATATAAAAAAGGGCAAGATGACTATAACCAGGACAAATGGGTAAATGTTTATGAGGAAAACGATGGACTATATCATTTACAACGATAGTATTTTATTTATATAAGTATTTTGAGTTTTATTCAAAAACAGTTGTAAATTTATTTCAAAATATTATTTTTAATAAAAATGTGTTCAATTGACAATCGTTGTTTTTGCTTGTGCAAATATGATAACTTTTTTATTTGTTAACCAGGATAAAGTTTGTTTTTAACACATGAATGAATGAATCGCATGAATTAGATTTAACTACAATTTTATAATTATCTTTGTATTTCCGTCTTGATTTATAGCTAAATCTTGATGTGCATGCTTATGGTGTAAATTGTAGATCAGCCATCACTCAAATTCCCTAGTCTTGCCTTCAGAGACTTTGTTTACTTATATTGCAGTCGCTGCATGTTTCTTCATACCATCTGAACATTGAGTTACGTGCATAAAACTGCAGTACTTTTCATATACATTTGTCCAAGCTTCGCTGCACATCATGCATGCATGCAGATTGTATTAATCTTTTTATTTATAAAACAAACTAGATCAATATGAGTCTTAGCTGATTTTATATAGATACAGCTAAGTGATTTAGGCATTGTTATTAAATCAAAAAATATTCCTTCCTATTTGCTTACTATTCCCTTTTCAACTCTCAAAGTCTAAAAATGCAAGAGCGGCATATTGATATTATCTGCGATGGAGTGTAACCTAAAGTATTGCTTGTTGCTTATGTTCTTCACAATTTTGGTTCAAAACTCAACACAATTGTCATCAAGAAATAGTAACGTTAGAGCTCAAAGGTGTCCACCGTACATACCGCGAAGAAATATTGCAAACTATCTTGGAAATGGGGAATGTCAACGGGAAGTGGGAAAGGTTTTTGGAATTCCAAACCCAAATCCTCCATCAACTGTAAGAACTTTCCGAATTTTATTTATATTTGTAGGTTCATTTTAAAAGTTTACTGCATTTCACAGACGGAGGAAATTCAACAAAGAGGATATAATGTCTCAACTCACTCTGTCATATCAGAAGATGGCTATATACAAGCAATTTACAGAATTTCTGGAGGTTTCAAGTCGCCCCCAAAAAGAGGAAAACGTGGAGTTCTCCTTTTCCATGGAGGAATGGGAGGAAGTGCTTCATGGATTATTCAGCCAGAAAGCAGAAATCTAGCATTTATTCTTGTTGACGCTGGTTACGAAGTTTGGTTGGCAAACGGGAGAGGAACTGCCCCATCAAAAAATCATACTAGATTCAATGCCGATACGGATCTTGAATATTGGGATTTCAGCTTTGATGAAATTGCAACCAAAGACTTACCTCTTCTTGTTGATTTAATGTTGTGGACAACTGAAACAGACCAAGTGTATTATGTTTGTCACTCCATGGGCTGCAGTGTTTTTGGTGCGGCAGTGGCATTAGTTCCCGAATTAAATAGAAAAATCAAAGCTGGGTTCCTTCTCGGCCCTGGAATTCATATTGGAAGTTCAACTCATCCGCTATTTGAAACCCTAACGGGGATAGTCGGAACGCCTTTGGAAAAGGTCATAATCAAGTTGTTGCGAGGGAGAGTTAGTGCAGAAACAACTGCTCTTCAAAGAATGCTAGGATTAACAACCGATGGGATTTGCACGTGGTCTGCTATTCGTTGTGGAATCTGTGATAATTTCATCTTTGCGTTTTATGGAGCAGATCCTCAGCAGTTGAACTTTACGGATTTGCCCAATATAATTCGAAAGTTGCAGGATAATCTTGGAA
The DNA here is from genome assembly GCA_001718145.1 of Orchesella cincta. NCBI lineage: Eukaryota > Metazoa > Arthropoda > Collembola > Entomobryomorpha > Orchesellidae > Orchesella > Orchesella cincta. The sequence goes on along the minus strand of LJIJ01003614.1, from coordinate 11,698 downwards.
TTAAAGTGCTTATCCATGGAATACAAAATATTGAGGTGTGCAAATTTCAGCGGTTTGATTATGGTCCGAAGAGGAATCTCATTGAATATGGAAGTGTTGATCCGCAACAGTATGATTTAAGCAGGATGAGTGTTCCAACGTACATTTTTTATGGGGAATCCGACAATTTGGTAACACCTGCTGTAAGTGTATCTAGTTTGGGTTTTCAATATTAAACAAAAAATTTATAAATATTTATTGACAAATGGAATGAAATTATTTGCTTTATTCAGGATGCTGAGCGATTGAGGAATTCAATTCCACCTGAATTTATGAGAGGATTTTATCAAGTGGATTGGCCGCTTTTTAACCACATTGATTTTTTGATGGCAAATGACGCTGATATTTTGGTGTACAACCGAATTCTTGACAATATTAATGAAATGGAATGGGAAAATATAAATGTTCACGATGAATACAATTTATTGCACCCACAAATGTACGAGGGTAAATAAGCAACTTTAAGCTGCCAACACTTTTGTTTTAAATTGTAAATTAGCTGTTAAATATGTGTTAAATTACATTTAAAAACCTTTGAAACTGATTAAATTAAAAGTTGAAATGAATTTTTTGTTTCTATACTTTCACACGCGATACTCTGTTTTAAACAAAATTACTGCAAACCATAAGCAGACGTCTGAAACATTGCCATTGACCATTTTAACCATACCCAAATGACAAACCTTTCTTAACGCTCAATTTCAGAGGGATGGATGACTGGCCAGTAGAAATTAGAAGTTCTGCTATGAGTTACAATGGTAAGATTTACCCCTCTTTCCTGTAAAATCATTGCGAACTTAAGTTCGTCTCCGCCTTCGTACATTTCCATCCCAAGAATTTTATTCTGCTGAACCTTGTACACAGCCTGCATCAAAAGGGTAATGGTATTTATTACTCGATTGGAGATCAATATAATTTTTATATAATTTCTGTAAACAACATTGTGCCAACCTTGACATCCTTTAAAAACAGAAAGCTCGCCTTTAGAAATGGTTCGCCAGACGTGAACCGGACGTAACATGTTAAATCCTTTCGCACAAAATTGATTGTGAATTCGGGGTCAAAGTTGGCAATCGTTATTATTGTTGCTGGATAATCCCGGATGTAAAACAGGTTTCGAGCTTCCTGTAGAGAGTAACCTGGGGAAAGCATGAGACTTTGTGGTACATATGAATTATTATTTTTAAAGAAAAATCAGAAGTTTTCATACCAACATCCTGAGCGTGAATAAGCCAAGCATCCACCGGGTACTTCACCTTGTAGGTTATACCATCTTCAGGGATTTCATCTAGTCGTGCTCGGGCTAGACAAAGGTTCGAAACAAATTGATTAACGCAAATTCTTATGCAGAAGTACCAGTTTGTAAATTTCATGCGTTTTTACCTGAAAGTGCAACCGAAAGGAGTACTACTCCCAATTTTATCCAAATCATGGTGATTACAATGATTGAGATTCTTCTGCGTAAATGTTTATTCAAAGGCAAACCTTTGGGTCTCAGTTACTGTAAATTTTCTACGCTTAGAAAAATTTTCCATGCCACACTAACTAATAATTGCAGTCTTTATGACGGAAATCAAGCCATTAGTTTACTCGAGTCTAGACTCATTTCGTTAATTTATCAAAGTGCTGACGTGTATCAAATGGATCCATAAATAATACTTTTATCAGCAATCTCGATAAGTAGTGGCATTTACGATAAAACCCATTTACGCTCAGGAGCATGCTATTTGCTTCTTTAATTAACATCATTATTAAACTTTTTTTCAAGACAACACAACCATTAGTACAGCACTTATTCTAAGTACTGAACTCTTTCAATATCTCCGTTCTCAGTAACAAATGCAAGCAAATGAGCTGTTTTTATTATCTCTTACAGAGGTAGACGAGGTTGTCTATTTAGGTATACTTCATAAAAAAATGGCTACCGAATGGGGTTAATTAATACATATTCAATAGGGGCAACAAAATAACGGTCTCACGCAAATGAAGGGAGAAAGTTTTAAGCAATATCCCTTGGCAGCCCGTACGCAAAATTTTTAAACTTTCACCGCAGTGCCTTGAGCATTGATGATAACTTATTTGCTTCTCACCACGACACAAAAAAGGTTTCAATAACAAATTATTTAACTAACTAGATAAAAATGGAAACAAAACTAAGCAAACGTATTTTTCTACATAAATTCACTCTCTTATGCTCTATCTTCATGACCTTTATTGCAACAATCTCGCTTATAATCAGGTATGAACATGAATGCGCCATTAACATAATTCATGAGAAAAAAATAAGGGACGCTTTCTTTAAAGTAGATACTTTACAAAACATGAATGTATTCACACCTGGTGAATCCTCCATCATGCACAGTGCATGAAGTTAAACTTATTACCCTTTCTTCTATATCGCTGGCTTAGAAGCAGAAGGCGTTTAGTTAAAACGTGAGGAATTTCAGACTCCGCTTACAAGATATGTAGATAAACTACAGAACCCTTCTACTTACTTTGGAGATCTCGTGCAGAATCCGTTTACACTTTTATCAGGGCATACTGAGATTTTGTGTTCATTGGATTCCTTATAAAATTCTGCGCATTTTGATACCTCATTGTCAATGATTATAAATTGCATTGTGGATTCTTACGTGATAAATATCGTATCCATCGACTGTAAACTGAGTCTCAGAAAACGAGAGAAAAATCATTATTTTAATCTGGTGGAAGTAAAATGCTCCCAATTAGAAGTCGACTACCAAGATCTACCAAGGACAAACTTGGCTCAGAGTGAAAGTATTAAAATAATATAAATTAAGCATTAAAAACCAATTTCGACACTAGTTGGGTTTTTTGCTTCTCCTGAAAAACATTAACTTATCACTAAGCGGGTTCTGCACGAGATCTCTAACGTAAGTAGAAGGGTTTTGTAGTCCATCTACATATCTTGTAAGCGGAGTCTGTAATTCCCAACGTTTGAAGTAAAAGCCTTCTGCTTCTAAGCCAGCGATATTCTGTCATGCCCCACTCATACTTTATTCTTCTAAGGACAATCAGTCAGTAGTATTTTGAAATTTCTGCTAAGAAAATTGGAAACGCATGGAAAAACTTGAAGCGGATAATCAGTCCACACAAAACATTTTGGATTTATACAAAATTTATGCATAAATGTATGAGTTATAAATAAATTATATATGATAGAAATATTCCTGTGTAGCTTTTTACCCCATAGACGGAGTATTAAACTACTTTTCTGCCAGTGTAAAAAACACCGAATTTAGTTTGAAATCCAGCTTAAAAACGACTTTATAACTAATTTTATACATTGCGTGCGCAGTTGATCAAACGGTTTTAAACAATGTATAGTCAAATCTATTTACAGGGTTTACATAGCTTTCTCCCAAATGTTATGACTTCTTAAAAATTTTAATTCTACCATTGGTTTCAAACATTGTGGCCACACATCAGAATCCCATAATGATCTTTTAAATCTGCGATTTGCATTTGAGATTCCTGGAATTTGACCTTGACCTCCTGGTGGAAGCTCAATTTTGGGATAAACTCCATCAACCAATTCTTCTGGAATTACGTCATCGTCTCCTGGCACTAAAAATGTTTGAGGATTTCCCAACTCGTCATCGTATTGATAAAACCCCTCGTCGTAATTTGACATGAAATTTAGTTCCAACGGCTCCGCATCGCTAATATAACCATGAATGCTTTCTCTACATTTAAAAAAGTTGTGTTAAATAACAATTTTGCTTGGTAGTGGGTAATAAATAAATTACTTTGAAAACTTACTTGAAAGTGATGGTAAAAGCTTCATAGATAATTTCACTATCCATTGAATTTGGATCTGCAGTATTTCCATAAAATTCGTTTCTTATATTTTGATATTCCGATACTCGAGGGTTTTTACTGCCCATCTGCTGAGGAATATAATTTTGGGGTATGGTTTCCTGGCTATTTCCCATCTCAACTCCATCATTTGTATTAATATCTTTGTAATTTTCTTCTCCAGACTGAACAAATCCTTCACTGAGGAAACCAGGATGAGCACCTTCCGTAGTTTGGTAGTCCGCGATGGAAGGAAACGTCACAGGAATTTCAGCACTGAGTGCTTCATCTATGAATGCGCTTTGAGGTGATATTTGTGCCTCCAACTTCCGTAAAACGACGTAATGTCCTGTTCCGGAGGGAAATGCTGGATTTATGAAAATAATAAAATCATTGTCTAAGTCTTCAATTGATCTTGTGAAAAGTGGGATTTGTGTTGATGATCCATCATCAAATGAATGGTATGTTGTTGTTTGTTTATTTATTCCAACTTTTTGAACAACCAACTTTGGTCTCGTGTCCAGTTCTTCTTCATAATCGTAATTTGAGAAAGGATCCAGATTACCCCTGGGTTCGTGTTCGTCATCCCCTAAAATGTTGTCAGCTTTTGCCATGGATTCCAGTACCAAATGCTCTTGATTGGCTTGAAAATTGTTGAAATCTGAGAGTCCCGAGCCTTGATTTTCGGTGGGTGTAAACTGTTGTGCACATATTTGATGGAGTATAAACAAATTCAGGCTCACTACAGCACAATTCATGATGTCCAGGAAAGGTTAAATTCACGTTGTGTGTTTACAAGAGTTTAAATTGGAGACAATTTTGTCAATTGTTCAAGTACACAACGGCAACTAAAAAATAGTGATTCTGCCATATAGGTCAATTGAAACAGTTATGAATGGAATGTCTTTTGAGAACAATCGAGAAGTAGGTAAATTGTAACCCTCTTCTTGTTTCTTTTCAAACAAAAAAGACCGCTAGCCCACATAATAACATTTTCTTAATTCCACAATAGAAAAATAATTTTTCCTCAAACTATAATTTCATTAGTACCGAAGAAAACATTTCCTATAATAGCACAAATGCCTCAGCATAACCTTTCTTTCCTTTTGAATACGTACAATACCCTTGCTAACACAAAAAGTCATGCAATGCCCTTATCTGCGTGACAATTTTTCAACAATAATAGTCTCAAAGATGTCTAGGAAATTAAATGTCCTCAAACTATTTCGGCCGATTTTACTACTTACAAAAAACTCCATGTTTGTATTCACACTATTAATTTTACATGAAAACCGGTTCAAAGGGAAAAAATTTTCTCAATTTGGCTAACTTCAGCCAGGAACCGTTTACTAGACGAGATAAGCGATTATTTCATCTTTTAACTAGATTCCCAAAACTGGGTTGAAGTTATTTTTTTACAATCCAAAATTTACCGAGAAGTAGCTTTTAAAAAATTGTGATTTTACCTAATTGCTAAAACATTTTTGGTCTGCCTTTTCTGGTAAGGAATTCAAATTGCTGTGGAAATACAATTCGATCCCAGTGATTAACTTGTAGTACTCTCTATCCTGATTACTCAAATTTCAGATATTCACTAAACTTTTCTATTACAAGTACGCCATTACATAACATCGTCAATGGAAAATGTGTACACAACAGGGGCACTCTCTCCGATGTATTTTGTAAGGCTTGGAGGAAAAAATTTAACTTTACATCTATTTTAAAACTGCTCCAGTTTGGAACCATTCCGGAAGGGAAATCTCCGGCTCTTTGTCTAACAAACGGAACTTGGACCGGGGTGTGTTGGGATTTAAAACAGGGATGTTGTGACATTGCTCTTGGACTTGGTAGAACGGCGGAACGTATGCTTCCATTCAGTTCACTGCTCCATTGCGCTACCTCCGCTTAACTTTGTTACTCGGAAAGTCCAACTGGTCCAATCTTGGACCACATTATTCTACCGTTTGGGCTGATTATCTGGGTTTTATTGGGCTTGTCTGTCTTTTTCAGCGGCTGCGACGATATTCATATTTGAGAATTTAAAATTTGGCAAACATTCGGGAGAAAGTTTTGGAAAGTCATACAAACCTACGTTTTTAACACCTATGTGGACTATTTGGTCGCAGCAAATGTGTGTTTCTTTGAAACGCGAAGTTCAAAGTTTGTTTTGATGATTTGGCTATACTGTGGGTTTGTCACTGGGGCTATTTATTTCTGTAGCTTGCAGTCACTCGTTGTGTCACCGAGTGTTGACGTGGTTCCGGAGACGTTAGAAGGATTGCTACACTCAGAGTTTAAGTGGGGCGCTTCCAAAGGATATTTGAGTGGAATTGGAGGTCAAAAATATTCTAACAATCTGAAAACCAGGAGTTTAATAAAATTCAAGAAAATATGAAAACCGATCTCGACGATGTGGAATGTCTCAGAAAGTCAGCAACTACGAACTATGCTGGTTTTCAATTCAACTACAACATTGAAGAATATGTGGCTTACGATTTCAGGAAAAAATATGGACCTTATAAGTTCCAAAGTGCATATTTTGCCGAAGTGGTGTACAGCACAAGAAAGCAAGAAATATTTGTCCCAAATTTTAATGGGTTCGTTTCCACATATTTTTCAATGGGTTTGTGGATACAAAGAATGAAAATGGACATGTGGGCTGCTGCAAAACAAGAAGTTTCAAAGGGCTTTCTAAACAGGATGTACTGAATCTTTCCCATAAAATTGGAAATGAACCTAGACCACTTTCCATACAAAAGCTAAAAGCGGCGTCCCTAGTTTTAGCTTTTGGAATTTTTGCTGCAGCTACCTGCGCAATTTTTGAACATATTTATGAGTACTACAAACCACAATACAGTTTAAATTTTTTTTATTGAATTCTATAATTGTGCTTTATTTACAATGCAGACGCCATAAAAGCATAAAACTTTATGCTCAATATACCCATAACCGCTATATTAACAACTACTAATTATTGTATATGCATACTGCTGTTAAACAAACAACTACATGCATAATTGTCATTTTCTTTTGAAGCGTTTTTAACTTGTTATTTTAACTCTATGGATGTATGAGAAGCAAAGCGTTGGTTATGTTAGTGCTAAGCACATTCAAATAAATCATTATCGCATCTTTGGACAATTTAAATTGAGTTCCACAGTAAATAGGTAGCGGTTGTTGAGCACGCCACTTGAGAGCAAAATACTTTACAGATTTCCCTTCATATTTGTAGAATATTTCTGATCTAATGATACCTGCACTAAGAGACCGAAGATAAGTCCCTCTTTTCAAAAGAATTATTGACACTAGGGTAAAACAAAAGAACCCAGCTCTCACAGCAAGTAGCATAGGCCATGGTAGGACATTAGTACAATTCACCCCCATCCATGCACCAACGTAATACCTAATTGAGACCATATAATAAAGGAGAAAATACGGCAGCCCAATAATTTTTTCACCAACATTGTCCCTGTCAATATGTGTATGTAGTATCGAAGATATAGCGTCGCTGATAACTGAGTTGCCATTAACCGCAAGCTGCAAAGATAAGCTGTGGCAGATTCCACCATCATCAACAGCATGACCAATGATATTCCCAAAAATTTGAAGGCATGGAACAACAGTGTATTAAAGAGCAAAAAGTCAAACAAAAAGAGCAATAACTTTCGCCCGGGTAGGTAAAAAGTAGCTCATTTCGAAGGAAGGTGTACGGGTTTACCCCATAAATAGTCGCGATTAAACAAAATGGTGGAGTCAGAAAAGTGACAATAAGCATATAATAGAAAATGAGGAAGCCAGCTACATCACCGTAATATCCCCGTTTCGGCCTTGGTGCTTGATATCCTGTAAAATTATTTATAAGTTAAGAGTTTTTTTTTAAAAATTAATAGGTAGAGTACTTTTCTTACGAAATTCCGATCCGTTTCGGAGTAAGAGGTTGATGTAAGTATATGTTAAGACTGACTGGTAGGCAGTTAGCCCATGAATCAATAAAAACATTGAGCTAAAGTTAATAACAAGTAGCATTCCAATGTTTATAATATCCATGTTAATGTTGTTCGGCGATAAAACCTTTTGCAGAGGACGTAGGTTGTTGCAAATAGGCTAACAAGCAGAACAGAATGCAAGCAATATTCTAGGGAGGTTCCGTCGAGTGGTCGGGTGCTGTAGTAATTGCAGTGACGGTGGGTTATTGCCTATTTCTAAATCTACAAGGATTGGGGGAAGCTTTGCTAGAAATGCTTGATAAACTCGCAATCCATAAAAACTAAGGGGTCACAGTTGAGTCGTAATGGATGCCATTTCGAATAGGTAGCACGCCAATCGCTTTGAGTAAGCTTCATATTTACTGTTATTTCGTAGCTTTTATTATTTGTGAAGTTAAAGTGTGGTTGGCTACTAATCCAAAATACAAACCAAACTGAAGGCAGGAAGAATTCGTTCAGCAAAAAGAAACTCATTTGATGCTAATAGTAACAAGTTGCTACGTAAGGAAATTTTCATTCACGGTCAAGGTAATTCAATTTTTAAAAAAAATGAGTAGTCAAACTTTTCCATCGTGTAATCTAATTTAAATGTTATGTGCTTGTAGTAATTATAGTTTCTGAATAGTTCGCGTCGGATGGAGGATTATTCGTAGGCAAAAATGAAAAACACGAACAATTTAGATAGATTTGATTTTAAATTCAAAGTGATTTTAGACTTGCTTTCTTGCGGCAGTATGGTTTTTCTTTTTTTCCGTTTTTTTGCGTTTAGTTAATTTGAAATAAATAGAATACAAATTCCTCATTTAAAAACATGTAGTGGGCGATGTCAAACAAATTTGAAACATAATTTGTGCTCTCCATCCGACGAAACTATCAGAAACTATAATTACTACAAGCACATAACATTTAAATTAGATTACACGATGGAAAGTTTGACTACTCATTTTTTTAAAAATTGAATAACCTTGACCGTGATGAAGTTTCCTTACGTAAGCAACTTGTACTATTAGCATCAAATGAGTTTTCTTTTTGCTGAACGAATTCTTCCTGCTTCAGTTTGGTTTTGTATTTTGGATTAGTAGCAACCACACTTAACTTCACAAATATAAAGGCTACGAAATAAAGTAAATATGAAGCTTACTCAAAGGATTGGCGTGCTACCTATTCGAAATGGCATCCATTACGACTCAACTGTGACCCCTTTAGTTTTTATTGGGATTGCGAGTTTATCAAGCATTTCTAGGAAAGCTTCCCCCAATCCTTGTAGATTTAGAAATAGGCAATAACCCACCGTCACTGCAATTACTACAGCACCCGACCACTCGACGGAACCTCCCTAGAATATTGCTTGACATTCTGTTCTGCTTTGTTAGCCTATTTGCAACAACCTACGTCCTCTGCAAAAGGCTTTTATCGCCGAACAACATTAACATGGATATTATAAACATTGGAATGCTACTTGTTATTAACTTTAGCTCAATGTTTTTATTGATTCATGGCTAACTGCCTACCAGTCAGTCTTAACATATACTTACATCAACCTCTTACTCCGAAACGGATCGGAATTTCGTAAGAAAAGTACTCTACCTATTAAATTTTTTTTAAAAACTCTTAACTTATAAATAATTTTACAGGATATCAAGCACCACGGCGGAAACGGGGATATTACGGTGATGTAGCTGGCTTCCTCATTTTCTATTATATGCTTATTGTCACTTTTCTGACTCCACCATTTTGTTTAATCGCGACTATTTATGGGGTAAACCCGTACACCTTCCTTCGAAATGAGCTACTTTTTATCCTACCCGGGCGAAAGTTATTGCTCTTTCTGTTTGACTTTTTGCTCTTTAATACACTGTTGTTCCATGCCTTCAATTTTTGGGAATATCATTGGTCATGCTGTTGATGATGGGTGGAATCTGCCACAGCTTATCTTTGCAGCTTGCGGTTAATGGCAACTCAGTTATCAGCGACGCTATATCTTCGATACTACATACACATATTGACAGGGGACAATGTTGGTGAAAAAATTATTGGGCTGGCCGTATTTTCTCCTTTATTATATGGTCTCAATTAGGTATTACGTTGGCTGCATGGATGGGGGTAAATTGTACTAATATCCTACCATGGCCTATGCTACTTGCTGTGAGAGGCTGGGTTCTTTTGTTTTACCCTAGTGTCAATAATTCTTTTGAAAAGAGGGACTTATCTTCGGTCTCTTAGTGCGGGTATCATTAGATCAGAAATATTCTACGAATATGAAGGGAAATCTGTAAAGTATTTGCTCTCAAGTGGCGTGCTCAACAACCGCTACCTATTTACTGTGGAACTCAATTTAAATTGTCCAAAGATGCGATAATGATTTATTGAATGTGCTTAGCACTAACATAACCAACGCTTGCTTCTCGTACATCCATAGAGTTAAAAATAACAAGTTAAAAACGCTTAAAAATATAATGTTTTAACAAGTATGCATTAATAAATTAGTAGTTGTTTAATATAGCTTGTATATATTAATTTTTGATGTTATGGTCTATTATGTAAATAAAGCACAATTATAGAATTCAAATTAAAAAATTTAAACTGTGTTGTGGTTTGTAGTACTCATAAATGTGTTAAAAATTGCGCAGGTAGCTGCAGCAAAAATTCCGAAAGCTAAAACTAGGGACGCCGCTTTTAACTTTTGTATGGAAAGTGGTCTAGGTCCATTTCCATTCTAATGGGTGAAAGATTCAGTACATCTGTTTAGAAAGCCCTTTGAAATTTCTTGTTGTGCAGCAGCCCACATGTCCAATTTCATTCTTTGTATCCACAAACCCATGAAAAATATGGAAATGAACCCATTAAAATTTGGGACAAAATATTTCTTGCTTTCTTGTACTGTTCACCACTTCGGCAAAATATGCACTATCTTTGCAGTTTGGAATTTATAAGGTCCATATTTTTTCCAGTCTGCATTTAAGGGCAGTTCTGGTACAAAATAAAAAAACATTGCATGACGTTTTGTTAAGCAGGGGCTATTGTGCGTATTCAAAAGGAAACAGAAAGAGGTTATGCTGAGGCATTTGTGGCATTATAGTAAGTCGTTTCTTCGGTGGCTATTGATATTATTTTTAGGAAAAATTATTTTTCCATTGTGCAATAAAAAAATGTTATTTTTTGAACCAGTGGTCTTTTTTGTTTGAAAGAACAAGGGGGTCATAATTTGCCTACTTCTCAATTGTTCCCAAATGGAATACACATTCAAATCAGAAGTGTTTCAATCTGACCTATATAGCATAATCACTATTTTTTAGTTGTCATTTTGTACTTGTAACAAGTGACAAAATTGATTTATGTCAAGTCATAAATTATTTTGACTCGAATTATTGTCTCAAATTTAAACTATTCTAAACACACAACGTGAATTTAACCTTTCCTGGACATCATGAAATTGGGCTGTAGTGAGCTTGAATTTGTTTATACTCCATCAAATACGTGGCACAACAGTTTACACCTACCGAAATCAAGGCTCAGGACTCTCAGATTTCAACAATTTTCAAGCTAATCAGAGGCATTTGGTACTGGAATCCATGGCAAAAGCTGACAACATTTTAGGAGATGACGAACAAGAACCCAGGGGAAATTTTGGACCCTTTCTCAAATTACGATTATGAAGAAGAACTTGACACGAGACCAAGTTGGTTGTTCAAAAAGTTGGAATGAATAAGCAAACAACGACATACCATTCATTTGATGATGGATCATCAACACAAATCCGCACTTTTCACACGATCATCGAAGACTTGGATAACGATCGATTATATTATTTTCATGAATCCAGCCATTTACCCTCTGGGACAGGGGCATTATGT
>LJIJ01003613.1:0-18211 GCA_001718145.1 Orchesella cincta | reverse complement strand
ATCTTTTTCAACCTGAGGATTCCTTGGAGATTGTCTACTGCTGATCAGTATTGATTCGATGGTGCTGTCTGAAGGTAGGGTTTTCTTACTATATCTTGATGTTAAAGCGGCCGCTTCACGAAGAACCGTGTTCTTACGCGGAAAAGCTGCTAAAACTTTTGAATTACATGTTCAATGCATGCGCTGAGCACTATTCAGTCTTTGGAAACAATCAATTTGCAAAGGGCCAATCATGTTATCTGAAGCAATAACGCACGCGTGAGTTTCGCGAATAATGTAGAAAGACACTGTCTACTTCGAAATTTGGCTGCACTTTTCGGGGGTCGTACGGCAGTCGGCATTCTTCGTGTTTATTGGCTCTCTCTTTCGATGCCAATATATATCGTGTCTTTTAAACTGATATCCTCCAATGATATACGCCCAAGTCACCACCCGACGGGCATTTCCAGTATTAACTGCGTGATTACTGGGCAATACATGTCGATCCTTAACTTTTTAAACCGCCCTAGTCTTTTCGGTACTTGCGGCCAGCGAGAAGTCCCAGGATTAATTGTTTTACACATCCGTGATTTATATTTTCAGATACCAGCAGATATACTGCACAAATTCCAAGAACTTCCTGCTTGTTGCCCAGCATCGTTAGAGAAATAAAAAACGTCTTTACCTTTTCAATAATTGGAGCACTCACATCTTTGCTTTAATTTTCTCATATAAATAATAAAATGCATAAAATACTTGCCTATTAACGGACTCTTCGAACGATTTCTAAGGATAATAGCATAATTTCTAACAAGGGGACCTGCTGGGGCTGCCAAAACAATTGCAATCTATGAGATCCGCTTTTCTAAATTTGTTCTGCCCAGAATTAGCACCACAGGGCTTTTCTCGTATCTTTATCTTGCAGTAAAATAATTTTGCTATAGTCAAATGCGACTGTGCCCAGCTCCATCGGCTTTGCGTTCATTATCTTCATCTGAGCTGCGATACTAGACTCCACGTACTGTTATACAGCGCCTACCTAAATTTCATGATTTTTGCCATTCAATGCGCATAGCCCCATCAACATTCATCAACAGCTTTGTACATGCTAAATGCTGTTCTATATAAACTTACTAGTTCACAAGAGACAATACCATAACCATGGGAAGGGACGGCGCCACGCCGAACAAACCCTTTGCAGCAATGTCCAGGAATGTTGGCAGGTTTAGCGTCTTCACTTGACACCTCTATTTCCTGCTTTCACATAGGACACTCACTACTTCTTGCCCAGCGTTGGTAGTGGTGCAGGCCTGCAGAATCTTTCTATTTTGGGTTGGCGGGCTCATCCGGAAGATAATTGAAGCGGAAAAATTTTGCCTTCCCTGGCCAAAAATTTTGTCTTCCCGCGTCCAAAATTTTTGTTGTTTCTTTCTCGGTCCAAGATTCTCTGCTGGCCAGAATTCTATCTCCCGGGTGTCCAATTAATTTCCGGGTTCCGCCTTTCCAAATTGCTTCCCCATTTCCCAAATTTTTCTTCACGTTTCCCAAATTTGCTTCCCATTTCCCAATTTTCTTTTTATTTCCCAAATTTTCTGGATCGTATTTTCAATGTTCGGCCAAATTCAATATTTACATAGGCTGTGGCACACAATGAAACCCATATTCGACAATGTGCAACAATTAAAAAATGTAATATCTGTAAAAATCGGGTTTTTACCAGAATGCTAAGCACATTAATTTTGAAACATGAAACGCTTCGAAAAACAGCCCTAGGTTACTGATGTATTTATTACGTTTCTTGTAGAGGCTACAATGAATTAAGTATAATCTGTTTATATAATGCTGGTTATTTAGGAATCACATTCTTCCTCATTAAGGACTCTCTGTTCTTAGCATTTTACTGTCATCGTATGTAAAATACGGTATCTGAAAAGCGCGTTTTAACTGAATGATGGGAATAAGTTTTCAACCTTATTCCATACTTTTAAATCAACCCATTTTGAACAACTGAGGGTGATTTTGCTAGTTTTTTGTGTAAAGTTAATGTTTAAAACAAACCGCAATGAAATTTTAACTCAAATACATGCATATGAAAAGCACCATTTATCGGAAAGTGCTGCATATTAAAATTCATGTGGGAATTCACACACAATTAAAATCATGCGCAGAAAAAATTCCTGAAAATGCTTCAGATGTCCGGCTTTTGTCCATGTTGCCGTCACAGCTGTGCCAACTGCCCTACAAAAAGTGCCAATAACGATCGCCCTTACTTCGCTGGATTCGAAATATGGCTTAATATTTTCGGGATGCATTTTTAAACATGCAGATGTTTATAGAAATCCCCACAGAAAATATGGAAACATCGCGCGTTATGGTTAGAAATTCTCGCAACTTTGATAGAAATTTGCCGGTATTTAATAGAATCCAATCGCTATTCAGTATACCGTGTATAAATTCATTAAATTCAGGCAAATATTTTCATTATCTACGATCTACCAATATACAGCAAATGCCACACAAGAAATTTTCTTTTTTATCTTCATTTAAAGAATTAATCGGATTTTATCGTTCATGCACAGTAATCATACGGCTCCCCCAAATGGGTGTAAGATCCGTATACCAAAGACATAACAAGTATGAATATTTCAATGGGTTACAGTGCCAAAATATATTAAACCAGTTTCAAAATGTTTTATAATACCATTATTGCAAACCAAAATATGTTTGAAAGTGAACGGCGCAGGCCTTGCTTCTTTTTGATATATAACTCTTGGAAAGTTTGAATTTAAGTTTTGAACTTCCCGCTAACAAAAAATAGGTTGATATTTTCTTAATTTTTTTCCGCAATTTCTCATACTGATTTTCAGTCTTAAATAAGGGATCATGTTTCTAATGTGAGTGACTCTACACGATTTTTAACTGAACTGAATTGCCGGTTTCCCGAACTGAACATAATATCCCGCAATTCTCGAGCGATCGCCTTCCGATTGGTAAAGGATCAGTACAGATTTACTAAAGCAATATGGCTACGGCCAAGAGTAAAAACAATCTCGACATATATTTCAAGCTTACACGCGCAATCATTCTATTTCTATGTAAGCCGTCTTTGTCACTAACAATCCTAGAAAAATGTACAACATTCAGCCGTTTAATGCGATACGGGCTGGCAGCCTGTCATGCGTTTTCTTTTTGGTTTAGTTAAGCCGTATTAGATAAGTATGGACGGTGGGGCCGGTCCGCGGGGGCAGGAGCCCCCGGCTCCGGCTAACAAGTAATCAAAAAATTTTCAGCGGAAGATTTGGGCTCCCTCACCCGGAAGATTTTCCATGGCTCTAGAAGATTCTGCATGGCCTCGAGCTGTGTTACGGATGGCATAGTCCCGATATTGATTCTTCAAAATCCGTTTTCGGTTCGTGTAAAACTTTGGTCCAACCGGACACACGTGTAGACTGAAAAACATTCGTACATGGCCGTAACTTTAATTATAACCTAAATGCCAGCCACTTCACTTCACTACGTTACCGCAAACGTTTACTTTTAGCCATTCCTTTGGGTATTTTTTACGGAACACACCTGCCTTGAAATTTTTTGCAAACCCAACAAAACAAACTAAAAAGCGTTTTCGGTGTCATAGCATTTATGACTACTGCCCGCCTCCTTCTGCTGCCAAAAATTTGAAAATTGGCTTAAAAATTGATTCGTTATTATGCGGTTTATACTTAAGAAAGATATAATTAAGCTTGACAATGCATAAAAAATGCCAGGCGAACATCCGCCCATATTTAAAACAAATCTACTTGAATATTGCGTTCTTATATATTTGAGCCCAGCTGTATTTTCAAGATTTTCTGAGCGTTTAAACCTAAAATAGCTCCTTCCCCAAAAGATTCACTGCTTTAAATAGTTTTCCACAAGTTATCTTTTTTCTGAATCTTTAAGAACTAATACGCTTGAAAAGCTAAAAGCAAAGCAAGGCAAGTAGTATTTTTCAAAACAAATCGTTTATATGTTCTTAAAAATGGTTGTATAATTTAGCAGGGCAGTGTCTTTTACTGATTTGTCTGGCGACATTCATAAAACAGCTTCCAGCTACAACACTCAGTCTGCTGACAGAATAGTTTTCAATAGGTATCACAGGTCACTTAAGATCTAGTTCTTGCCATACGAACGAAACGCACTAAGCATCATAATGATAAAAATGCCGGCGCCTCCAGTAGTATTCAGAAACCCATCTACAGTCAACTCTCGACATAGAGCACCCCATTATAAGGGCTAACCTCTGCGTGCGGGCCACCGCTGCTAGCCCCGCCCTTTTCAGATTTCAAATGTGGTTTTGACTCCCACTGTAGGGAGCGCTCCACATTTAGAGCACCTCGCGATAGTAGACAATTTTCCTCCCCACTACCATACACTTCTATGTTAAATACCTCCTCTTTTAGGAGCACCCCCGCTCCTTCCAAATTTAACGAATTTAACTTTTTTATGATGCTTTTGAAAAAAAACCTTAATGCTTTACTGATGTTTTTAGGAACCTTTTTGGGCGGCCAAAAACACTAGTGTAAACGCATTTAAGACGAAGAATGTCAATAAATATGTGTTATTCTGGAAGCCTCACTGCTTCGTTTTTCGAGTGCACAACGATTGCCTAAATTCCTTTATAAAAAAAAAATTAAAAGAAATACAAAAAATAAACTTTTTCCTTGGTATTTCTTTTTCTTTTTCTGTGTGCTACATAAGCGCGACACTCTGCTATAGTGGACAGACTTTGACTTTCCCCGCTCCTGCGCGGTTGCTTTAAATACGAGAGTGACTGTATTTAAGGAAAAGTTGATATTTTATCTTCGGGGCAGGCAGCTGTCCTTTACGTTGCGTTCTTCTTTGCGCGACATCTGAACAATAGCCTACAGCTATAACATCGCGTCTGGTGCTAAATAGCGCCTGCAACATAAGTATCAGATGTCATCAAAAAATCTAATTCCTAATCCTGTGAAGACTGTACAAGGGGTGAAATGATCAAATATTGACGTCACGCTGCAGTATTTCAGTCGGAAAGAGTTGCGGCCACTCAGTGCTGGTTTGAGGGTGGGTTGTCTAAAAAAAATCTATTTTACCAGTCATTCTGGTTAGATAGATCAAATTCATGGATACACAAACGTTGTCTCACTCTCACATTCACTGTATGCGTGGCTACGTAGTCGCTTACTGCTGTAACACTAGACCTGTGGAGGTGAGCTCGTCGTAAAGCAAAATTGAATGACGATGCTATAAAGGTAACTAGCAAACCTGAGGGCGGTACTTAGATTTATGTAATTAACTAGCTACCTTTGTAAGCAACTCAAAACAATATTCAGAATACTAGGGTGGAAGGCGGCGAAGAGGCTTCAATGCCGCCAGCTATATAACTCTGTAGTATATTAACACTACGTTTTTCACCTTATTCATACGTTATTTTAAAGTCTAAAGCTAAACTTATAAAATGAGATTCAAAATGAATTTCATTGGTCCAAAAACCGACCCAATGTTAACGAATATTTACGAAGGTACAATACCAGTAATTATGTTATCCGCGAATATTCTCTGATATGCATTCGGTTGACAATGTATAATTTTAAAAAACAAGTTTGACGAAAAGGATGCGTCCAACTCGAAATTTTACTTGACCTAAATTGCGTTTGTTTATCTTTGGATCACAAATTAAAAAGCAGAAAGTCGTCGCGCTCGCAGAAAAATTTAAAAGTAATACGGCTACTCATAAGTAAGCTAATCAGTATTCGCCAGAGCAAGTAGGAGTGGTTGTACTACGGAAAAAAGCTAAATAGCTCTCAAATTTGAGCGCATTTGATACGTAGCGTCAACAAATTTAAGCAATTAGAACCACGTCGCCTTCCGATATCTTATCTAATGCTCAGGACATCCCTTTGCCAACTTTATGGATTTGAAAATGTGGAGCAAAGGAACGCTCAATCGCGAATGAAGACCCGACAGTCTGTTAAGCTAAAATCATTTTATCAAAGAAAATGTTATACAAATTTTTTTTAAAAAACTATAGCCATTCTCATTTTTAATTTTTTTTAATTTTTTGTGTAAAGCAAACAATTATAACGTGATCGTAACGAAAACCGTGCGAGGTAAAGAAAGATCAGAAATGACGATGATGGAATGAGCAACAGGTTAAGGTACCATAACGTTACCTACCATAAGCATTACCCTTAATATGAATATTAACAATAAACCTAATGTAATATTATATTACAATGCAGAACAAAATGCAAAAAAGGTCTAAAGCTGGGAATCGCCCTAAACAATTTATATAGCAATTACTTAATTACTTACTATATTTGATCATGATGAGTTATAAACATTAAACCTTATACCTACTTATTCATAAAATCATTCCAAAACTCTCTACCACAATATAAAAATCCCTTAAAGTAAATGTGTTGCCTAGGCTATCTTATCTTGAATCTTCCTCTCACGAAAGGGTCATCAATGCTTTTAGGTGCTAATGCTCCGAGGGTGGCAGACCCAATTGGTCAGTCGTCGAAATATGTGATGATTCACGTGTGAAAATATGTGATGGATATCAGACTGTAAATAAGCGATTCGTAACCTGAAAATTTTTTTTACATTACCTCGGTGGATGCAGCGAGTGTTGAATGCTCCTACAAATGTCTCTACATTGGGAGTGTAGTCCTGTGTCCAACTGAGCTATGCGTATACCCTTTTCCTAAACCGGTATATACGAGCGTTGAAAGCTAAGCTGCTTAGGAATTTTCGAGACGATAGGCTTAAAAATTCATTTCCTAGAAACAGGCAAAACGGTTTTTTTCATACCGATTTTTTAACTACCATCAACTTCGCATTCTTCAAATTATTTGCAAGTCGAGACTTCATTACAGCATGCAACAATTACATCATGCATTAAAGTTATTACTTGGACCTGGAAAGCAATAGTAATGGAATGGTATATTGCTAGTCCTGACTATGTACCCACCCCTAGCACCCTAGCCCCATCCACCGATCAGCGAACAAGTAGAAAATATTGTCCATTGCTTCAAAAAAGCGAGTTTGATACTCATCTGGCTGATACACAGTAGGCGTCTTTCCTTGACCACCAGGCATCCCTGAATGACTTGAACAAACGCTTTCAATTTTCTTGTCCCAAGGTGGAAAGCTTCGAATATAATTTATTTTAAAAAGTTTGCAGGATTAATGCAGCAACATGAAGTGATTTAAATTTTCAACCAAAGACTAAAATATTTAATCCTATCACACCAAAACAACTAACTCGCCTTTTTTCCTTTCATGCAGCCTTACCATCAACGAGAGTCATGAAGGATGATTGATTGATGCATGCCGACAATTTTCGTTTGATTGTTAGCTTTTGGTGTACGGTGAGCTGACAGGTCAATTGCAACAAAAATTTTACGAGAATATTACGAGAATTTATTCCAGTCATCAACGATAAAATCCCGGATTTTCTAATTCTCTTCATGGTTCCAACTTTGACAACAACCACAATTATATTCAGCACCAAGTTCCAGCCATTCTTTTAGCGTAACTCTCGATGATTCACTTCCTCCTCCGACCATCTTCAAAAATAAAAACCCAAATTAATCACACCATCAATACTACTCACTGCTCACACATCTTAACATTGCTTTTGTGTTTTACCCTTGTCAGATATCCAAGTTTGTCCAACATTTGGGTACACAATGAGTCTGATATCACTTGCGGCTTCCGCTTTAGCTTGAGAACTAACTTCAGAAATGTACTCACATTTTTTGCGATTGACGCAGTTGGTCCCAAATCCAAATACATTACTGTATTTTGAAACAGTTTGGAAGGCATCTGTGACATAATCCCCGTATGCTGTCCTTGAAGGATCATTCTCCTAAAAAAATCAATATAATATTAGTTTAGAAATACATCTCACAAAACATACAACTTCTTCTTCTCGAAGCTTACCTGTAGATTGAAAGAGATCCAAAACCTTGACGTTTACATTTCTCGACTGCAAAAATCTTAAAATCATTTCGACTTCTGCTAAGGACCGCATTGTCTCAATGGCCAAAATGTCGACATTGCTATTTATCAAAACTTCCAGTCGTTTCGAGTGCATATCAATGATATCCGCTTCAGTGACCTTGTCCATATATATTGCCAGAGTATTCCGAGCCATCATGAAGATAAACTCCAAAAGGTCCAACTGACCGCGCAATAATAGGCAGCTTTTCAGGCTTAACTTTATCCTGTCCTGGAAAAAAAAAGTCTATCAATCTTGCGAGAGCCTGTACTGGGCCACCGCCAATCTAATCTATATTTACATATAAACGCAATCCAGTCTACTAATGCTAATCCAATTCTTAAATTTTTTTAACAAAAAGTGCTAATATCTCATCCTAATTTATTTCTAATGCTAAATCCCAATCTTAAATTTTTTTCTAATGCTAAATCCTATCTTAAATTTATTTTCTAATGCTAAATCCCGATCTGTAAATTTATTTCTGAATGCTAAATCCCATCTTGAAATTTATTTCTAATGCTAAATCCAATCTTACAAATTTTTTCTAATGCTAAATCCTATCTAAAATTTTTTCTAATGCTAATCCTATCTTAAATATTTCCAATGGTAAATCCTATCTAGAGTTTCTTTTCAATGCTTAAATCAAATCTTAATTTTTTTCTAATGCTAAATCCTATCTAGAATTTTTCTTTTTAATGGCAAATCCCATCTAAACTTTTTCTGTAACAGCTAAATCTCATCTTTAAAAATTGTATGCTAAATCCTTTTACATGGGAAATCGTATGCCAAATTCCATTTACATGGGAATCGCATGCTAAATCCAAGCGCGACAACATGTCGCGCTAATGCCTAAATCTTCAGGTGGATTTTTAAAGAAGCCATAGTATAGTATTATAACTAGAAACAGCTTCATAAATGGGTTGAACGCTGTGGTTTGAAAATATTTGCTTTATACCTGCGACTTCGAAAATCCTTTCTCGCAGTTCATTTGGCTTGTATTGCTTTGCAGTATTTTCTGCGGAGCTTATGATAGTTCCAATTAATTAGTACCACATTGCAATGCAATAGAATGAAAAAAGACTGCATTGATAACGTCGTGTTGTTTTCTTCCCACCAGAAACTGTGAAGTAATAATACCTTGAAAGTGCATGTACCAAGGAAATCGTGTGTTTATCAGAAAACTGTGCTTCCTGCAAGGAATTCCATTTTAATTGATCGGCACTCTGCGGAATACGTCGACTTTTATTGGCATACCAAAAGTGCCTGACTACAGTTTTCTTTATCTGACACGAAATCTTTAACGTGTTCACGGTGACTGAGTTTAATCATCTTAAAAATTAGTTTACCTGTTTCAAAAAGCCATTCCTCAACGCATTTTTATTACTGCCTACTAAGCAAACTGTAAAAAATAATAATTATCATACTTACTCTATTAATTAGCAATATACAGGCTATCAAGAAACGCTAAAAACTAAAACTTCAATACCATACAATAAATTCAAAAATGTCATTGTCTTATAATTAGCGGTTTTTGGGATAAAACTTCCCATACAATTTGGACACAAGGACCTGCTTACACTTTCCATTCCGGAAATAAGAATACTGTATACCTCGTCTCGAAATTGTGACAGGCACTTCAGTTTCAAGCATCATTTTATCACTTAATAAGGAAGTGCCCATAAGTAACCGCCATGTGTTACTCTTCAAAGTTTCAAACACAGGCGGTTACTTATGGGGCACTTCTTATCTATCTAAAGTGGAGCAAAAGACATTTGAATAAAATCTTTGAATTATGATGACTTTTTGCCCAACCATGAGGACGATTTTGGAATATTGGTTTGCAATGGATCAAGCTGCTTATACAGTTATATATTACATACGTAGTTAATTAGGATGATTTACATGGTTGTTTAATGCACGGATGACCGATATGTGATAACAAACCAAATCTGTGTGAAGCAAATAATCAATATAAAAGCTCGGTCAATGTCTGGTGGATGAACCCATCTGATATTGCTTTGTGAATGGAAAGAATATTGTGAGAATAACATTTTTTTTCAAGTGAAGTTGACACGAAAACCTTTGCCTAGTAAATCATATTATTGTGGAGCGGCCTGGTCTTTTTGTTTACTTATAAAAGTTCATTCGCTTTGAGCTTTATCTTCCTTACGTTGTAAATAGGCTTATTTGCATACTGTAAATGCATTCTTTGCGAGTTTCTTTGTGAAAGGCAATTCTCATGATAAAAACGGTTAACAGTCAGCTTTACACAAAGTTTTAAGCCTACCTAAACCGAAGTGCGGACCGTAAAATTTACTTGTTCTTTTGCGGCTTAAATTGTAATTTTTCAAACTAGCTCGACCTTTATGGAATTAAAAACTCGATATTTGAAAAAATTAAGTAACTATAGAGTACGACCAATCCACATAATGAAGGTTTCTGAAATTTTATAAAATATAAAATAATTTATTATTAGGAGCATCGTGTAAAAAATTAAATAATTTTAGGCCATTCGTCTACATCGCTTAAACGTGCGCTGCGGCGCTATTCGTTAGCAGTGGTCATCGTGTTTCATCACATTCGCATGATCCTAAATACAAGGTACGGATTTCAGCAATTTTATATCAACTTTAAAACTTATGAAACAATATAACAGGTGTTAGGGAATTGCAACCGAAGTCATTGGAAAATTTGCTTATGTCACAAACAATATATTATAACAAATAGTAATCCTATGATTATTTACTGCACGTCATTTTCAGTCAGCAAGGTTGCTTCACAAATATAATTATATTATTGACACTAGATGCGCGTTAACCGCGCTAACGTAAAGCAGCCGTAGCGCTATGACTCATATATACACTTTACCTAACTGTCTTAGCAGACCTGCGGTGCTGCTCAACACTAGGTTTGTTAATAAGTGTACCATATGATTTAACATTCGGAAGTGTACCGTGGGATTTAGCATACGGAAGTTTAAATTTGGATTTAGCATTCGGAAGTGGGATTTAGCATACGGGAAGTTTAATTTGGATTTAGCATCCGGAAGCTTTAAATTTGAATTTAGCATTCGGAAGTGTACCGTGGGATTTAGCATACGGAAGTTTAAATTTGGATTTAGCATACGGAAGTTTAAATTTGGATTTAGCATACGGAAGTTGAAATTTGGATTTAACATTCCATTTGGATTTAGATTCGGAAGTGTACCATGGGATTTAGCATACGTTCAATAAGATTTCAATGCTAAATCCCCATCTAATGCTAAAATTTTTTTTAATGCTAAATCCCATCTTAAAATTTTTTCTAATGCTAAATCCTATATAGAATTTTCTTTTCAATGCTAAATCCCATTTAAAAATATTTTGTAATGCTAAATTCCTTCTCAAATTTTTTTCTAATGCCAGATCCAAATTATTAAATCATTTCCATGCCAAATCCAAATAAATGTAATCAACTTTAACGTTGAAAATCGTATGCTAAATCCATTTACATGGGAATCGTATGCTAAATCCATTTACATGGGAATCGTATGCTAAATCCATTTACATGGGAATCGTATGCTAAATCCAAGGGGGACAACATGTCCCCGGTAATGCTAAATCCAAAACAAATCATAGTATAGTATTATAAAAACGTAACCATGGAGTTGTGAGCTGCAAATAGCCCTTTACCCACCATTGTTCGTTTTTAGTCCTATAATTACCCATACTCAGATAAATTTAGGCTTTCCTAGTGTATGGAATCTGAAGTTTTTGGAATATTTGCGCCCGCGTGCTATAGTCGAGACAAATGTTCTTTTAGTTTGGGTCATGGACAGCAAATATGAGAATAAATGGAAAGCCAGCCATATTCAGAACTGGAGAAAGGTACACCCAATAACATTTATCAACACCACTCACATACTTTCTGAGGTCGGACAGAGTACTATTTTACTCACTCAGAGGTATAGTGTTAATCACAAAGAAGTGGCTGCAATAGCATCTACCAAAGTACCTATTCTATGCAATGAAAAATCATGCGAAGATGCGACAGATCAATACACATTGAGTTCTAACGTATGGAAAGCTGAAAATATAGAAAACCTTTATGACCAATTGGATTTGCTATGGCCGAACACAAGATGGAGGATTCCTCAAATCACTGCAAGCAAAGATGGTTTCTTAAACATTTTTTAAATTGCAAAAATTACATAGAACCAGGATCAAAGAAAATTGTCAGTTCTATCGCGCCATGACCAATTAATTCATGCGCTTACCATGTCCTGCTTGTAATAATGGGAAACCACACATATAAATGCTCTGGATAATAATGACAAATCTTTGGGCACATGCTCAAACGGAAAATGGATAAAAGAAGAAAAGAAGCGTGACACTATTTTGAATCTGTAATGTTTATACAGAATGAATTGAAGTGAAGGGGATAAACAGCCATACTGTTTTACCCAGTGTTCGGAAATGCGTCAAATATTGTTATTTGCCAACTAGGTCTTGGCTTATAAACTGACATATTGACAATAATGTCTGATAAATATGACAATATTTCTGAGAGTACTCTGGCACTTCTGGCCAGCAAGCATGCTCATACATTACGCTAAACAAAGCATATACATGAAATACTAAGCCATCGATCACCAAATTATTCATTGATTTAGATTTCATTCATCGCAGCATGATACACGAAGTTTTTTCCTTGAAACTTTCTTATTTCGATTCACAATTCATAAAATTAGCACTTGTTCTTCACTTTACCAAAACTTGTAAAAGCTACCAGTTTTCCGTCATAAGTAAAATTATTATTGTCAGTGAACGTTAATTGGGCGTTAGGGAATATAACTGCAAATATGAAGAGAGGAAGAAAGCGCCATAATAACAGGAAGTCGCCTGCTCCCTGTTTAATATTGGCCAACGATTTAGAAAACAGACCGCAAATTGAGAAATGGATATCTGAAGTAGAAAACGACGAAAATGGTAACGATTTGCATTTACTTTTACCATTCAAGATATCAATTTTCATGCAAATAAAAAATATTAAATATATATTAGATCAGTCACGAAAGCTCGGTACACGATGAAAAATGCTAATTTTGCAGTCACAGGAGACAATCCAATCTGATTCAGGTGAGAGCATTGTTCAGTGATAATGTAGGTAATCATTTAAATTGAATTTGTTGGCGTCACCCAAACAAACCTTTTTTAGTTTTAAGGACCAGTATCTGATTTAACAATAAAGCTGGAACAATTCTCACTACAAACTGAAGCTGCAGTAAAAGAAAAGGACAAATATCAAGTTTGCTCGATTTATTATAAAGAAATCCTTCGTATTTTTGCTAAGAAACCTGCCGTATGAGAGAAATTGCATAAATGTCAGAAACATGAATCTTTTATCAGAAAGTCTCGTATGACTTTTAAAATGCGACTTAAAATGTAGGAAACAACAATACTTTTTCTAAAGCAAAAAAAATTCATTTAAATTTTGTTTGCAGTTACGTAGCATTAAAAAATATCACGGGTATTTTAAAAAATATTTTTTGCCAGCATTTACATTGCATAGTTTTTAAATGTTCATAAAAGGATGCTGATAGTTTTTTACAAAAATTTTTTCATGATGTATGCAGTATTGTTCATTATTTTTTTTTATTGAACTATTAATGTAGACATTTGATTTTTTGTGATCTCTCTTTACATCTGCGTTTTTTTAACATGTATTCACCGAATTTTCTCCAGCTGGCGGGCTATTGCACCACGCGAGGCATATCAGGTAATAATGGATTATCTAAGTGTTGCAACCTTGAGTGCTAGCGATAAAAAAGTTTTGATGCAGCCTAAGCTTTGTAAGCTCTTACCTCACAGACGCTTTTTGCTAATTAATGAGCCTTTATTTTCATTTTTGATTTATACTTTGACTTTTACTGAATTATTTTGAATTAAACTACTGTTGCGAATTTGCTTTCTCGACAAAGATTTTAAAACTACACGTAGACTGTTCACGTGTCGGTAGACGAACCTAAAGCAAATATGATTATTAGGTGCATAATGTTTATAATTTAACAATGTTTTTGATATATTATGTGTCATCGGAAGACCCTATGGATATTTGCATGTAGCAGTATCCCAACAGTAAATTTAAACGCCGAAAAAAAATAAAACTATATGAATATAAGTATCTTCTCAGGAATGATTCATAATGGACATTTTAAGCGTTTAGTCCAAACATTTGCTAGAATTTTGGATTTAAACAAATCATACAAATAGGCGATGAAGTCTAATTCTTAGACGGCAATATTTCTGACAAGTAGCGAGGTTCTTACAGTACGCATGTTTCTTACAAAATCCTACAGCGGATTTCTTATATAACAATCTGCATGTTTAAATGCATCCCAAGAAAACATGGCACATCACATAGAATCTGGTACCCGGAATAATACAGCTACGATTTTTTAACCTACTTTATCATAAAAAGTTAACGTTCCTGTCTTGCCTAATTACAGAAATCTTCGGATGAAGCCTCTTGTTTGAAAAAGGAAAATGTACAGAAAGTAAGTGTTGCCATAGTTTCTATGTTAATATATCGAAATCATAACTCAATATTGTCTACAGATTGCTAATTAATTATTACGGTACCAACAACGCAGCCGCTGCTTCAAAACTTTGTACACATAAAGCAAGAATTCGTAGCAAACCGAAAATGAACGCCCCAAGAGCCCCGAGAGTTTTTAAAATGAACCCGAGCGTATTGAAAATGAACCTGAGCAGTTTGAAAATGCCACTACAAGGTTTTAGAAACGAACAACAACAAAAACAGTAGTTCCAGTCTTCATGCAGAACGAATGCCAACATCGAATTGCCCAGTCTAAGCCTACAACTCAAGTTATCCAATCTCTGGGAATTACGCTTCAATGCGAGGTCCAAAGCAAAAAGCAATTATGGAATCAGTTCGTAACAACTAAGGACGCTACTGGAAAATTTCTTTCAAATAAATGTAAGATTTGTGCCACAGAAGTAAGTGCAAGACCGGACGAATGCTGACCCCATCGTCAAACTGGTTCAGAAATCAGAAACAAGCGCATAATTCAAGCACCTAAGGGCCAAGTTCCACCCAGAAGGAAGAGAATTGAAGATCTCCACGATGCTATCACAATCGTGAAAGAGGTAGCGGCAAAAACCGTAGTCAGATCCGACAATTCGTCTACACTTGCGACCAACAAGTCGGGAATGGAGAAATTTCTGACTCGAGTAACAAAAACGAAAAATGAAGAACTAAACCTTCTGTGTGGAAAGATGATATTTGGATGTAATCTGCCATTCAATATTGTGGAAAATTCGAACTTTCTTAATTATGTGAAAGCTCTTAATCCAGCCCACAAACCCCCATGCTCAAAAACAATATCTGAAAGAATCCTTAACGATGTCCACAATGAAGCAGAACATGACAGGCAAATAAACCTCGCTGGAAAGAAAGTTGTGCTACAGCAAGATGGGTGGTCCGCTAGTCAAAATACGCCCATAATTTGTCATTGCTTGTGGGAATCAAATGGAACACATTTTATGGAGGCGATTTCAACAGGAAAAAACAAAAACGATGCCGAGTACTGTGCGTTATTGTGGAAGAACGCAAAAGAGAAAGCAGAGCAAAACTACGGATGCAGTGTGATTGGATGTGTTACTGACAATTGTAACACAATGAAAGCAATGCTCACTTTAATCAAAGATGATTTTCCTGACATATACGTGTATGGATGCCACAGTCACCTATTGAACCTTGTTGGTTCACACTTTACGCCACCGGATCTCCAAAAGAAAATAAATGATGTACAAGTTTATATGAGAAACCATCATGCTACATCGGAGCGTTTAAAATTATTAAATGTCAAGCGACCTGTGATTCCATCATCAACAAGGTGGAATTCACAAATCGATTGCTTTCTGTCATACCGAGAGAACCAAACCAAATACATTGACGTTTTGCGTGAAGTAAAAGCTGGGATAACCGATGCAAAGGAACGACGAAAACTAGAAGATATTTTGGGGATCTGTATTTTTTCTAACGTACGACGCAGTCACTGAAGCCATTCGTGTACTGCAAAGAATCGCAACATCTCTAGACATAAGGTACAACCTGCCTAACATAGATATTCAATTCTCAATTGTTTGAAATAGACTTCACAAACACTGCTCGTCACTAAAGCTTACTCACATTTTGTAGCTTCAGCGGGTAACAAAGCAGTTGTATCCGATGCAGTTCATTTATGGCTTACATTGGAAGAAGAACTGCCACAGAGATGTATCGATGACACCTATTTCAAATCT
The DNA here is from genome assembly GCA_001718145.1 of Orchesella cincta. Taxonomy (NCBI): domain Eukaryota; kingdom Metazoa; phylum Arthropoda; class Collembola; order Entomobryomorpha; family Orchesellidae; genus Orchesella; species Orchesella cincta. The sequence goes on along the minus strand of LJIJ01003613.1, from coordinate 1,900 downwards.
AAGCTATTAGAAAGCCTTACGGACGTTGCACTTGCTGCTTATATTATGGACCCTCGATATCAAGGTATATGTTTAAAAAAGGAAGCTTCAGTATTGGTGGCTTGCTTGGAATAATGACTTATTAGCCTTTTACCAATTCTATAGGATTAAAATTGAGTAAGGAGCGACAAGAAAGAGGGCTAAATTGGCTGTCATCTAAGTCACCACTGCTTGTGATATTGGCACATCATCTTCAACAAAAACGAAGTGAATATTTCATTTCAACTCTACTTAACCCAGATGTGGTGTCACTCATGTCTCCAGACATGTGGTGGAGGGCCAATGAGTCAACTGCATTGTCTAAGAACACCATTGATGTAGTTTAATCCTTGATGCTACTACCAGCCAGTACTGGTGCTATCGAACGATCTTTCTCTGATTTGAATAATATTTTAACAGATCAGCGAAATCGACTGGGAATTGAGAAAGCAGGTAAACTTTGCATGGTGTACCAAACTTTGAGATTAAAAGAAGACCAGCTTGAAAAGCGTAGAACACTTCGAAAACGAAAGTTTGAGGTAATTGAAGGAGACGAATGTGATGAATAAAATTTAATGGTTTTTTAAAACTTATTTACTTTAATATTTGATTGAAGAGTGGCTATACCTTGTAAAGAATTTTGTGTTCGTTAAATTGTTTCTAATCAGCTTCGTTTAATAAAATTTGTCATAATTATACTGTCTTAGTGTTTTAAGTTCATTCGTATTCATTCAAGCGTTTTAAAATTTAAAATCATACATTAGCATACGAAATACTGCTTTAAAATTAAATTATGTCAATATTGTCAATATTGCCATTGCTGCCGTCAATAATTGCAAATATTGTCAGTCAATTGCCAACAATGCCGGCCATTGCAGTCATGCCATTTATTGCCATTCCGAATTACTGGTTTTCCAACCGGACGATATTTCAGCTCATTTCCCGGTTTTGTAAGTTGTGGAAGACCACGAGACACTGCATTGGCCTTCGTTGATCTATTTGATTATATATTTGACAAATGGATTTGGTTGTGGAACCTGTTTTCACTGGTTGCTATTGCACTTGCCATCGAAATGAAGTTACCAGATCTGGGCAAAAAGGTATTGAAAAATGGCCTTAAGAACTACTTTAAAAATTGTTTAATTAGCCTCTTTGAAAATGCCAGAGTGCTAATGAAGCAGGGAACAGAAATTCGTTCCAGATCTGGGAGTTATTCCTTTTACTACATTCGAGGCACTTTTGTTATCATCGCACTTGTTCTCAGTAATGCATACAAGGGGCAAAACGTTTTCAATTTAATTAGCAACAGAAACCCAATTCCATACGTGAAATTTACCCAACTCGTCGACGACAACTTCAATATATATGTGGAAATGGGCAAAACTCCTCTTCATCTGAAAATTGAAAGTTTGATTTATGACAATTTTCAAAATACTAGCATCACTCATCATGAAATAGAAAGATGATCATAGCCAGCGACTACACATGGTACTTTCAGGATATTTTTGGAAAAATCAGAACTAAGTAATCTTATGTTTGACTGCAAACAATCTTTTCATCGTGGCAGACACACTTCCAAAGACAAATGGACATTTTACAGCAGGTCATAAAAAACAAATGCTGCCAACAATAGTGGATGTTGAAGGCTGTGGCTGCAGAGGTGTACCCACATCATGGAATCCAAGTACGCTAGCAGCAGAGAGCCAAAAGTGGACGAAGGATTGGTCTCCAACTTTTTTTTAAATGGCAGGCAAACTTTCAACTGAAAAGTTTAAAAAACTGTAACCGAACTGCTTTGGTTGTGCCAGCCCATTTGGCTCATTCGTTAGCTATTAAATTAACTAGGCGAATTTAGCACGAAGAGCTGACGTTTATGTGGTCA
>LJIJ01003612.1:0-18212 GCA_001718145.1 Orchesella cincta | reverse complement strand
TTCGTGCACCTGCTTATTCCCGATCCATCCAAGAACGCAAAGAAATACGTTGGAGAAGTGAACAGTGATCCCAAAGGAATAGCACAAAACAAAGGTACTATTAGACATTTTCAATAAAAATTTCTCACCTATTTACTTAGGCTACGCTTACTTAAGTAGCTGCAGCCTGTTTTATTTGGTTAAGCAAATTGTTAATATTAGGCCCTACATAAACTCATACATGAAAATAATGACAGATATTTTTCGTGGTAGGTTTACTTCATTCCATTCACATGCAGATTAGTTATATATGAGCTTAGTTGTAATTTATGCATGCATTATTCTGTTTAATTACGTAGGTTGAGTGGTACATTAAAAAAATATGTACTCCTCCTCAAGAGCTACGGAAAGCTTCACACATCTTGCAAATAATACTACATATAGTACAAAACGGTACACACAATAATGTTTTTTTAACTCACAGATAAAAAAATTCGCAGAGCAGTCCTCCGTATTTATCATTTGCTTGCAGATTGCATGCACAAAGCTATATATTTATGCAATGGTTTTAAAGCGCGTTTGCGGAAAAAAGAAATTTTGCGTCTTTCGTAACATATTTTCTTTTGCTTTGGGGCTAAATAGGGAAATCAATATATATATTTACTGAAAATAACAGAAAGGACTGACTCTGCGAATTTGTTATCTGTGAGTTAAACAAAAACATTTATTGTGGGTTACCGTTTTGTACTGATATGTAGTATTATTTGCCAAAGATGTGTGAAGCTTTCCGTAGCTCTTGAGGAAGCGATACATATTTTTTAATGTACCACTCAACCTACGTTATTAAACAGAATAATGCATGCATAAATTACATTCTAAGCTCATATATAACTAATCTGCATGTGAATGGAATGAAGTAAAAAACTACCACGAAAATATCTGTCATTATTTCATTGTATGAGTTTATTAGGGCTAATATTAAACAATTTGCTTAACAAGAATAAAACAGGCTGCAGCTACATTAATAAGCGTACTAATTTTAAATAGGATTGAGAATTTTTCATTGAAAAATGCTCTAAAATACCCTTTGTTTTGTTGCTATTCCTTTGGGATCACTTTCACTTCTTCCAAACTATTTTCGGCATTGCGTTCTTGGATGGATCGGGAATAACAGGTGCACGAAGCAGATGCGTGCCTAGTACTTGCCAATAAGTATTGCCAAGACCTGATGCTGAAGACGCAGCAAACATTATGCGCGTCATCTCAATCAAAACTATTCAGACGACATTCGTGTAATCATTCAGTTGATGCAGTATCACAATAAGGTGCGTTCATTATAATCAACCTAGTTTTTGCCACGAACTTGCTAAGCGAAACTGAAACGAGTGGTAAACCATGTCATTTATTGTTGCAGGCGTACCTGCTAAATATTCCAAGTTGGGATTGGAAGAGAGGAGATGATGTGATTTGCCTAGCCGAACTCAAATTAGGCTTTATAGCTCAGTCTTGCCTAGCACCAGGATTTTCAACCATGATGGCGAATTTGTTTGCCATGAGATCCTTTAAAAACGGTAACGTTACCTTGTTTTAATGGGGATAGGGAGAGCATTTTCACATTAAAATTTACAATGTAGATAATTTTCTAGCTGAAGTTTGCTGCTGTAGGCAGTTTAATAATAATATTGAATATGCTCTTCATAATTTTCATAATAACTACAGTCTCCAGACACACAGGCGTGGCAAAATGACTATCTACAAGGCACAGGATGTGAAATGTACACAGAAACGCTTAGTCCTTCCTTTGTTGGGATGACGTTTCCTCAGGCCTGCGAGTAATTAAATATTTTCCTTTCATCTTTGAGCCGAAGCGGCATGAATTTCTAAGCGCAATTTTTTTCTTGTTTTTGGAACAGGCTGTGTTTTATTAAATTAAAACTTCTTTTGCTCGCCATCGAAATGAAAATCGACGATGGGAACGACTCGAAAATTTCCATCAATCGCGTGGTGCGAAAATCCAAGCGAATACTATAGGGTTTTTCATAGCACAAAGTGCCGATGAAGTCAAGCGGTAATTGAAAACATGCAATGATAAAATTAATTCAATTTAATCTAGTATCAACGTAGTTTAGTTATTCATAACTATTATGATTGGATTGTATGGGAATATTTTATAGAGCCTGGTTCTACTGCAAAGCCTGCCACGATCATATCACGACGAGACCATGATCAAGAAGTGCAAATGCAAGAACTGTAAGTTTTTTCAATAATCAATTAACTTTAACTCATTCTACCGCGGATGGGTAGAAATATTTTGTTGTGTCCTAGCATTACATTGTACTACTGAGAGTTGCTCCAAATAATTAAATCAAAACCATAACACATAATCCGTTCATATGCATTATAAAGTGATGTGTATATATATTTAATCACCTCAATACCAACAATCTTTCTCAACAACATGACCAACATTTCGACGCGTAGACAAGGATCTACCGTGTCCATCGGCTACTTCCAGACCTGTGCGTTTGTTTGTAACAAAATTGAACTTCTTATACCGACAGTCAAATACATACAATACAATCCAATGTGGTTATATTTATTTTTTCCATTTTTCGTTTTGGTTGGGTAACATTGATGGGGATTACATTTGTCAGTAACGTACCTATATTATGTTATATTCATTGGTAGATATTGGAATTGGAATGCTCATGATGCTGCAGACTACCGAGATAACAATCCCAGGTGTACGAAATAATGAGCAGGGTATGAAATGGAAACAAAAAGAAAATATTAGACGTGGGCAACCCTATATATACTTTGTATATCCGTGATTTTCTAAGCTTCTATATAGAATCGATTGAGAAGTTTAAAAAATTTGAATGATTTCTTCTCTTCTCCTTTGTAACCTTTCTTATTTTTTCTTCAATTTTATGTATTTCTCTATTGATTATATCCAAGTTTAGAAGAATGCTTATTTTCTGATTTGCCCATTGTACTCAGTAATTTTTTTTTACATTTACATATGCATCTCTTTCTCTGACTTTCTCTGCTTTTTGAAATTAAGTATAATCTTATATACTTTACCATTTTTACATCTCAAAATTCTTTGGAAATTTTCATTATTGGTTTGAAAATCCGTTTCTAAAAATTTATTATGCTTTTCAAGCTGTCATTACGGTGAGCTTTTCAATTCGTTCTGTATCTGAAAGTACTTTATTATGGCCGACTTGTTTTTTCCTCATATATTTCTTATTTTTTTCTATTTCTCTCGCCTCGCTCCTAAAAAGAAAGTATGAATGGGAGTTTTTGTGTATTTATAACCCACCAAAGCAATTAGCACTGCGTTTTTTTATCTACACACTATATATACTACATATATTATTATTATTCTGGACGGAATTTTTGTGAGAAAAGTAGTAACATAATAATATTACTCGTAATATATACGACTCTTCTCTAGAACTGTACTTTACGTAGAGTACAAAATTATTAAGTAATACAGTAACCCCATCTGTTTAGGTGAAGTGTATTGTTCTAACGTTACCACTGACAGTAATTTGTCTTAAAACACTATTTTATACAAATATATATTCCTCTTCTACTACTCTTCTTAACGCAGCTCTCATCATATAATTAAACAGTACCCTGATGGTTTGTGATTAATGTACTTGTAAACTAAATGTAGAATAACTGCTTCGGTCACACTGCCTTGATTAATGGCCCAAAGAGAAAGCATATAATATTTCCTGCCAGAAAGAAATAGCAAATATTTACAACTCAATCGGGACATCAAATATCTAGGCAGCGTGACTGAGATATATTTTGTATCTGCATCTATGTCAAAATCGATATTTGTAAGTATGAATAGAATGACTGCAAAGGTTTCATTTATTATGATTGTAACAGTGGCCACGTTCCGGAAGGGAGTACGGGCAGTACAAGCCGTTGGTCGAGCTAAGTATACTTTTTTCTATGTCACTTACATTTGAAACTTTAATATTCACCATTGTATAAACTATGAATGTATGTACACCATTGATAACTGGGATTGTGATGGAAGACAATATTGGAATCCTTGTATATTTTTGCAATGTTCTATGTGCGTGAATGCGTGCAGGCAATTGCAGTATGTATATACTACTGTGGGTAGAACAAAAAATACACAGAACGAACATTTTCCATGTTGTATTTTCTCCGTGTAATATTGATATATAAATATGTACTATCCATTTCTGTACCAATGTTTTCATGTAGTTGCAGTGGAGTACCTGTTCAAGTAAATGTTTCTGGTAGTAGATTTGTGTTAATTTGAGTGTTTACCGGCTCAGGTCATCGGTGTCTTTAGTCAAAGTGTTTAGATTGGTCATACATATACGTATTTTTCGCCAACACTAGTGACTAGCAATGTTACTAATAGTTTACATATTTTGTGTTGTACACACAGAAACCTTTTTTAGCTGATTACCTTAAGTTTATTTTTAATAGCTGGTAGAAATATATTAATTTATATAGCCTCTCAGACTTATAGAACGTTTAATTAATCGTAGATAATAATGTTGGTAACGTCATAAATAACCATTATATTTTGTAACCGTACTTTCACTCAATATACGTCCGCGTTTTTCTTTCACTGTGTTTGTCGTGCGTGTGTGTATGTGTGTATATTTTTGTGCCTAGTGTTTTTCGTTCGAGTTGGAGCGTATAGTTTTTATGTGTTTGTTCTTCAGTCGTGTGTGTGGGGTCGTTGGTCGTGCATATTATATTTGTTTACTCTTATATTCTATATTTTTTTATCAATGTGATGTCGTTCTATGTGTCTCTCTTTCTTTTCCTGTATAGGCGACGACTTTACTCTCTATGCTGGTAAGTGCCTATCGTCAATCTCATCTCATCTCTCTTTCAAAATATATCTCAACCCACTCACACTTTCACTTCCTTAACACACCACTTGAAAATCATGAGCACAAATTATATCCCTACCAATTCGTATACTATATAATCATGCACACTCTTACTACTACTAACATCACCATTGTCAATACCCATTTTCAATGCACAGTAATAATTGATAATGCCCTTAATTAAACTTTCACTACATCTGCGTAAAGATATGCAAATAGTTTGAAACACTGTCTAAATATACTTACATGTACTTTTAAAAAGTTCAAAACCACAAAATTCATTAAAATTGTAGGAAATATAAGAAACTCACGTTTTTGTACAAGTAATTGCAAGAAAATGCTTTTTTGTAGAATACACTTTGTGGGAAGTGTATGTTAACGTCAGAACAGAAATACGAAATCTAAACGAACACAGTTGCCCAATACAGTAGGGCCAATACAATAGGAAACAAGCATAGAGATCAGAGTGCCTGGAAAATGAACCTTCAGTTCAGTGTAAACAAAACACAATCTATAATTGCATTTTGACACATTCACACACACTAATACATAGTGATCTATAGTGCCACAAGCAAAGAGACGATTGTTGGCTGTATTATTTAGGGTATTTTGCGAAATTATCAATTAGGCTTGTACCATTAAATAATTTAATGAGCAAATTCTGTTTAATTCAGAATGGAAGGATTGTATCCATGATTGCCTCTTCTTCTCAATTCTTCTGTGTGTACGTTTTTATATATCTGTTACAAAGTATGTAATTTGTTTGTGGGTAATATATAACAGTGCAATTGAACTTGACGCCTGTTAAACTGATAACTTTTAGTGATAGTGAATGAAGATAGTAGCTGTATCTTGTACCATTGTATGTATATAGATAGTTAGTTGTATGGCTACTCTGGAATGCAAAAGTCGAAACTGATGTATTTGCATCAATTGAATTGATTGTGTTGTATTGAAGGCATAAGATGCAAGTTTGATGAGTAATTTTTGTGTAATATAACAACATTAGTGTGTATTTCACCACAAAACGTAGCATTCAGTTTTGGTTTTGATTCACAACAAGAATAATTACGATAGTTCAGAGGACTTGATCGCAACTCTACTGTTTTGCTTATACTTTGTATAGCTTATCTTCTTAGATTCCCTTGCGCAGTAAACAAACGTATCAGTTTAGGTGTGCATTTTCATTCAACTCAAAATTTTAGAAAAGGTAGAAATTCACATCGTGGGGAACTACGCAGGTAGTGATGTAAAACGCCCAATGGTAAAGAGCCCTTATTCAATGTATTTGCATATAAAAACTTTCTCCACTTGGTGGAAATGGATTGACATTAGCCGATCAGAGTGTATAACATACTAACATTTGCATTTCATCATCCTAAACGAGCCTGTTATAACAAACACGTCAAAAACAAGAATAACCAGTAGATTTCGCGTATTTTTTATAATCTGTTCGCTTTCATTATAGTAGATAGTTTGAGGCAGTTTTACTGATGTCATGTCACTAATCGTACTACCATAATTTTCATGTAACTCTTTTGTCACACATAAATTGCCAAAAAAATATATAAGCTTTTGTAGTGTTGTAGATGAAAAAGTCATATATTTATTCAAGAAAGGTAATGATTAATCCAAGGTATGATGTCTATAAATTTTGTTTTTGTGAACTGTGTTTGTCAGGGGAGATAGATCCATCTCTCAATCCTACGTTCACTCCTCCAGAAATACCCAAGACGGTTCATATCCGAGGTAGCCAAAAACAAATCAATTCCCAACCTAATTCTTTTCATTCTTCTTTACAAACAAACAAAAAATGGATGATTACGCTCAAAATTCTTTAATTATTTTATTCCACACTCACCTTTCTTCCTTGGTTTCATTTATATTTCATCAGTTCACAATATCTTATGTTTTAGTTATCCAATTTTAATAAATCAAACACTAATTTCATTAAAAGCTTCACTGGATCGGCACAATGCTTGCTCTCTTTACGTCTTTTACCAACTGCAACTCTTCAAAATCATTTTTTCGTGTAAAATACTACTATGATATCGCCGCATATAAAATTGCTTTCACCTTTTCTTTCTCATGCATTTTTTCCCTTGTTTGTCATTTTTACTTATCGCGTGCTATTGTGTTTTCTTTCTTAAGTTTTACATTCGTTTTTTTTTAAACTTTGATATTTTACCTCATGCAAACGATTTTTACTACCTGCCTGCCTGGGTTATTCAAAGGTGAAAATACGATTTCCTGCGTAGATATATTTTTAACACGGTGCGCTCTCCACATTATCCGAAAACCGTCCTTTTTACCAAAACAGTTCGGATTAAGCATAGTGCTTGTTAGTTACTCATAAGAAACCGTATTATTCAATGGCCTGTAGCCACTGTATTGTAATTAATAGAAACATGTGTACCTTAAAATAGTATCAACTACTTCGGTTATTCAGGCTTGTTTGTAATCTAGGCTACTCCATTTTGTTGCTTTAATTAATTCATGTAGTTCCATTGTAGAGAGTATTTACCAGCTAAATTGTAGAGCAATATGCGCATTTTGTAGCTTCGAAAAATTTCAATTTCGCTGCTATATTCTGTTTTAAAGCAACTACAAAGAATATAAATATTTTTGTTAATTATTTCTTATTATAAACAAAACTATATTATTATACGACAAATATTTACGGACTGACTTGATGACTGTAAGAACAGAATGGACTGATGTTTCTGAGATTTTTTAAAGAGTAATAGAAAAGTTTTTAATGTATTCTCTGTGACTATTGGATTTAACACGGATTTTAGTGCATTGGTTGGTTGGTGTAAAGTTAGCAACCACTACGTTGCAAATACAAACGTATGCAGTATGACTCCATGTAAAGTAGACTATGAAAAAAGTAGTAGAACAAAAGATAAGACAAAGTTGAAAGTAGTAATTTGATGAGATTCGATTGTTCTGATCGTTTTTTGATTTATCATCAACTCCTCTTTGTGAATGGTCTCAACTTGATTTGTCATGCATTTTTCCAATGTATTTTTAGATTGTACATTAGTTGTTTTTCTAGAAACAAATTTGAATACTCTTAAGTACCTATATTTTGAAAGTGAATCTGAAATATATGAATCTGAATATTACGTAAATGTAATAATGTTTGCATGTAATTTAAATGTTAGTTAAAGAACTACTAATCGAATGCAAATGGTAGACTTTTTATGAACACTAACCAACAACATTTACAAATGTTGGAAAGTTGATATGTTGGAACAAAAACTTTTATAAAATTTCGAACTAAATTACAATCGAAAAATGCATTTAAAGTTAATTTTACACTTTGATGCAATACTTTGATGATTTAAATATGACCAGGCTATGCTATGAGGAATTTCAGGAACAATCAGGTTCAGTAATTTGATTATAAAGAAGAAGAAAGTACTTTTTTAGGGACACAAGTTTGAAAGTGACATTGATCATTACAGATTTTAGTATTTATTATTGACACTTGCGAATTCTAATTATGAATTCTCTGAATCACAAAAACGTGTCGAATATTCTTACAATTTGATACTTTTAATTTATCCCAGATCGCATTATTTATTTTTCAGGCCAAGAAAATGCCCGTGATAGGGTGGATGCAGGTAAGAAACAGCTACACGCTTCACGCCTGCACCCATAATCCACTAACTTTGGTACTAATCAGTGTAGCCGATCGACTTTAGTATTTACTAAAATAATATGATTGTTGTAGCGACATTTGCAAATCAACAACCAGGAAAACCACGAATGAATTCGATTGCAGGAGTGCCTGGGAAAACGCCATCTAAGAAGCCTAATAGTACAGGACCTGCAGAAAATCAGGTGGCAGCCAACAGGTAATTTTCTCAAAGAATTTTAATGCTTGAAAACAAAAAGTTGTGCTACTACCAATTTACTGTTTGAATGAATTCTAACAATTTTCTAACTTTTACGTGCAATCTTTCACCCACGTGTGTTGATCACAGACCTCCCGAAGAACCTGCACCACTCGCTGGATATCACTTATCGTATGAAGTGAAAAAGCTTATGTACGTAACATTACCAAATTAACATTGCCCCACATTTTTACAATTAAATTTTGCAATTATTGTGTGTCAATGTGTCCCGTTTCTTAGTCCGACTCTATACTTTGCACGCTTCTGACTTGTATATATTAACTAGTATTAGTAATATCTAATGATCACGTCTATTACAATTTGTGGTGGAGTTAACGGTGAAAGGTGTCATGTAGTGTTTTAATTTAATATGCTATATTAATGCAAACTTGAAACAAGAATGTATTCATGGTTTGTTTAGGCCTACCAACCGAGCACAAGCAGCCACAAACGGAGCAGGGAATAATAAGGACAGGCAACTTGAAGTGGGCATTGCAGATGACCAAGCCAAAGATTTCGATTTTGAGAAAACAGAGATGAAGTATGATTCAACAGGAATGTTTCATTGGTGCCCTGCAAAATCAATTGAGGAATGCATTCTGGACCGAAATCAAGCCGCAATGACTGTTCTCAACGGTCATGTTGTCGTCTGCCTCTTTGCCGATCCAGACTCACCTCTGATCGGGCTCCGAAATCTTGTGATGCCTCTAAGAGCTTCAAACTTTCACTACCATGAACTTAAACATGTAGTCATCGTCGGCTCCGTCGACTACATTCGAAGGGAGTGGAAGATGCTTCAAAACCTTCCTAAAATATCCATTCTAAATGTAAATACAATTAAAACCATTTTGATATCATAATGTATCATTATTGACATGTCAAACTAAAGTCCGTTTTTTTCTATTTTAGGGTTCACCTTTGAGTCGTGCTGACTTGCGCGCTGTAAATGTTAACCTTTGCGACATGTGTGTGATACTTTCAGCCAAAGTGCCGTCAAATGACGACCCTACGCTCGCTGACAAGGAAGCTATTCTAGCTTCACTGAACATCAAAGCAATGACTTTTGATGATACAATAGGTGTACTTAGCAATTCAACCAATGGCACTGGTACTGAAAGGTCCAGTCCAGTTGGTAGTCCCCTAGTTTTACAAAGACGTGGCTCAGTATATGGATCAAATGTTCCGATGATCACAGGTAGAGCTAATGAAATATAACATTAACAGTCATAAATTGTTGGTGGTAAAAGGATATTTCAAGCAAATGTATGTTGCTTTTTCATAGAACTGGTGAACGACAGCAACGTACAGTTTCTGGATCAAGACGACGATGACGATCCAGATACAGAGCTCTACCTTACTCAGCCTTTTGCTTGTGGGACTGCCTTTGCTGTTTCCGTCCTAGATTCATTAATGTCTACTGTAAGAAAATTGAAACTCTGACGAAATACTAAGCTTATAGTAGTTTTGTAAATTTTAATACCTAATTTGTTTTTATTTGTTATTTACAGACGTATTTTAATCAAAACGCACTGACTTTGATAAGATCGTTAATAACTGGAGGAGCAACCCCTGAACTAGAGTTAATTTTAGCTGAAGGAGCTGGACTTCGTGGAGGCTATAGCACACTGGAAATGCTCTCTCGTAGAGACCGATGCAGAGTAGGTCAAATATCTCTCTCCGAAGGTCCCCTTGCTCAATTCGGAGAAAATGGGAAATATGGGGACCTATTCGTCTCTGCGCTTCGTCAATATGGCCTACTCTGCATTGGGCTTTACAGGTTGCTGCCAATGTAATTACCCAGCGCTTTTTATTCTCTTCTTACTACTTTTACTAACAAACCAAAGTATTCGACCTTACCGTTGGGGTGACCAAATTATAGTTCATTATATGAAATTATTGAAATATTTGAACAAATATTATTATTGATGGTGCGATGTGGTAAGAAAATTACATTTTACGGTAACTGTATTTGGTTGCCCCAAAATATATACGTGAGCACGTTTAGTTTTTCCATTAGTGTGGGAACACTTTTCTCCATTTTCACCTGAGTTAAGTTGCAATAAAGTTTGACAGAATGCAACAAACAATCTCTTTCAATGAGGTTTTTCAGCTTTCCTGTACATACTTAAATGCACAGCGAATTTTCCAAGGTTATGTTGATGTCTTTTTATAATATATTACCCTCTTGATCCAATTATTATGAAAAAGTCTTTCCTGCTAGAAAAGTCACTGCATGTTTCACTGTCAGATTATTTCATCTAGAGCTATTTTCGAACAGTAACTAAATATTCAATATTGAAAACCAAACTGGCGATAATTTTACTTTGCTTTGCTTGAAAAGTAATGATAAATACCAGGAAGCATGCATTGGTGGTGCTTTCTTGTATTTAAACCCATATGAGAATGGAAAAGCTCATTATTATTGGTACCTAAAGTTAAACAATTTAATATCAACCCTTTTTTACAAATACAAAGTTAGATTCAAATTCAAATCATACAATGTTTTTGTCCTCTTCTCTCGTAAATTAACCAATAACAATTTTGTCAACTCAAACTTTAAGTGAAGCGTGCTCTTGTATATGGTTAGGTTGTTCATTGAAGAAAAAGATGTAATGTAAAACTGGCTGTGCTAGGTTTCGTGATACATCCAATTCTCCTGATGCATCATCGAAGCGATATGTGATCACCAATCCTCCAGACGATTTTGCCATTCTATCTTCTGATCAGGTACATAATAAAATGTTTTGCAGGATCTTCGTTGTATGGCATTACATATACTTTGTACTTAAAATATTTGAACAAAGTAAGTTCTCAGGGATGTCTTCGTTGGTGCGATCATAAATTCCTTTCCAAGCGCTAAGCCTTGTGAGAACTTTCACATTCATATATTACTCAAGGATCCTTTTTTTCGTTGTTTGGAGAGGAATTGAAAAAGAGAATGTTTCCTTATTGCCTTATCGAGAAAGTGAATGACTTTCAAACACCTTTATGTCATAAATTATTAACAGCTATACAATATATTTACTATATATGCTGTATATACAAAATTCATTTTGACGTATGCTTGATTGATTCAGGTGTTCGTGCTGATGCAGTTTGATCCAGGATAGAATACAAGCCGAACCGTGGCGAGGCAGTGGTAAACACAATTAATCCTGCTCCAGGCATTGCCCCAGCCCCAGTAACCTCAGCAGTTGCTAATAACCCCATCCCAAATACGATGAACCCTAGCATCACAAACAAGGATGATCCATCTTGACTATTACTCTGTAGGGCTCTAACCGAAGGTCCCTATTCCTACATCTAACATTCCGAAGAAGCAGAAAAAAAATCACCACCTATACCTATTTCGTGTTTTGTCATGTCACCTCAAAAAAAATCAAAACGGATCGCAGACACAAAACAGCTCTCGATATTGTACCAATCTTTCCTCCTCTTTATTTCATTTCCTTCTTTTTTTTCCTCAGCTAATAACACAGTTTTTTTATGACAGTCACCACCTTTCACACTCAACAAGTTGCCGGTGGAATTACGAAGAGAGAAAAGGCACCGTTCGTGACTTCTTTGCTAGAACTGCTCAAGTTACCACTTGTAATGCTTTAAAGAGGATGTTTGCAAACACATTGTTGAACAATGCGACTAACATGTGGAAAGCATACTGCAATGATGCTATATATATATATTATGTAAAATATATGTATGTCTCTGTATACATATACCACATGGAAAGACCATGGACGTAAAAACGGCAACTGTTATACAATTTGTTTGTATAAGTAACAACCATCATGTATACCGTTTAAAATCTGACTTGACTTACTAAAAATGCGATTGTTTTACGTGACTGATATACAAATTTCTTCGGCATGTTAAATGTAACATGATCACAGGTTAGAATCCCTACGCTACTTAAGACATTTACCTTGAGTGCATAATCTATAACAATCTACTAAACTATGTATGTATGTATGTAATCTTATATCGCATCAGATTGAGAATAAGTTACATACATATTGATCAACCAACCTATAACATTGGTCTAATAATTCGTGAAATAATAACAAACTGACTTATCGACTCCACTCACACACCAGACGCATAATGTGAATAAATGATATAAGCAAAAGTCGGTATTTACAAACTTAATTTTGTTTTCTCAGATGAGCTCACGACAGACTCCACGCGCGATACGTTGAGAAAGGAAAGCAGACCCTGCTACCAAAACCAAAATCACAGTACACAAACAATCCTCTAATTACCTGGAAAATGTAAATAAATGTAATGTCCTACAGTTAATATTTTTTTTAAACGTTGTGACAATCAAATCTTATGTGTGGTGTGTTTCTGGCACGTCTATGTATAGAACGTTTTTATGTTATGGACTTTCACTTTATTAGAGTACACACCGATTTCTACATCACCTGCGGATAATTTGCAATAGGGAGTGTTACAAACTAGATACAAACTTTTGGCTATTTCATTAAAGCGAGAAAGTTATCTTGTATCATTATTATTATTCGTATACTTTACCTTGTAAAATTAGATTTTAAGTCCATCAAGCTTCCGACCCAGTACCTTCATGTAACAGTTTTGCCAGTCTTACAAAATATATGTACTTGTAGAAAATTGTCTGTTACCTGTTTGTTGGGAATGCATATTTAAAAAATTTGTGTTTATTGCATCAAGGTAATTCGCATATTACTACATATATGTCAGTAAATGTAGTTTTGATTATATTATTATCGCAACCTAAAACAGTTGTCGCATTTTCATACAAAATCTGTGATTGTCGTAGTAAGATTTTGCCATAATTGATCTAGTAGTAGTAGTTGTAGATATTATTAGGCTAGGGAATATCTCGATCAATATATACCTATGCATTTGAATTAAACAAACGTAATTCGCTGGCATCATCATTTACTTTATTACAACTAAACCAGCAAGAGCATATATAAGATCTTTGTCACACAAGCATTAATCAGGGTAGTACAATATGTTTCAAATCAATCCCAACGTGCTAGTAAAGTACATATATTTATAGGAAGCTTAATTTTTAAATCTACTACAAAATCTAGTCATGTTATGCATATATTGAAAACCCTTTTTCTAGTCTCATTTCATAAGTTATAAAAGGTAGTGGATTTAAACTGGGTGTATAGTTACAGTTACATTAATAATAATTTCAGAAACAACGACACAAACATGTATTCATATCGCGTTGAAGTGCTATATATTCTGTTGCGTGTAAAAAACTTTGTTCACTTAAAACACGTCTAATAAGCTGTTAACACAGCAAATAAAAACCAACAAAAACAATGCTGTACATTTACACTGTAATAAAATAATGAATAGACAGTCCAAATTTATCTAACTTTAGGCTTAGATATAAAAACTACACCAATATCCAATTTGCATTTTATGAATTATGATGGATAAGAATATTGTAAAAATGTGCAAGCGAAACAACTCGGAAGTTACGGCATTGCTCATTATCGCTTCTATTTACACGTACTTAGTTCACAGGATTCATATGAAAAAAATGCCGCAGTGATGATTCAACGATATAAAAGATGCAAGTATAGTAGCTATTTAAAAAAATGGCACGAAAATGTTATGTGAATAGATTACAAAATCTATATACAAATCTGAATATGATATGATAAGCAATGTAATGCGGTATTACATTGCAACTTTCTCCCAGGCAGGCCTGTTTGTTTGCAGAAAGATATCCATCGCAGTTACACGATACGTATTACTTTATTAAAATAATATGTAGTGTAATAATAAATGTACTTACTCTGCTAGTGATAGGACTATAAATATGGTACATATAATATATATATATTATATACACGCATAATATATCAAATATGAATGACATATCAGACCATTTTATGTGTAATTATTGAAACAGGGATACATTAACAAATTATACCAGTACTACACACTAAATTTTGGGGAGAAAGTAATTTTCTTGAAGCATAAAATTATTATTATTATACACGTTAACAATACACTGTGGGATGATGATTTTATATAAAACTTTCGTTAGGGTCTCCCCACACAAAAACTACTACATAGAATGAAGTATTTGCCGAAGAGTGATGATGACGCGAATTCTTCAGCTTAATTAATAAGCACACTATATCTTACGCGCTAGCATATAGTCATCGTAATTAAAGCAAGCTCGGTTTCTTCGTAATGTCTCAGTTGGTCATATTTAACAAAATGCATTTGAAAAAAGTCAAAATTTACAGCCTCGTTTTTTAGAATACAAAGTGCTTAGGAAGTAAAGAGTCAATAATAATATGAAATATAGGACAGATTGTAATAAGCATAGGATTTTTTACACTGACAACTTTAGGAACTGCTGTTAGTTAGTAGAATATTAGTTTTGTATCTCATTTACATCAATGTACTGTACATCATAATTACAACAAACGTACGTATTTCATGGCTCACATTCAAATTTTTATATAATCATGTTCTTATCGCAAAAGTGTCTTGGCTATTTACAAATATTTAACACAAAATATGTATTCGCTGCAAGTTGGAAGCTGTGTTTTTAGAACAAAATTATTTGATAAAGTCACCGTCGGCGGAGACTCTGCATAATTATTACTACTGTATATGTATACTTTCTAAGTGCATCAAGTAATGATACTATTCCATGAATAATTTTGAACAATTTGGTTTTCCGAATATTCGTCTGGTTTTTTGTTTGTAAAAAATAAGCAATGCAAATCTAAATTGTGAAAATGCTTATTTCATATAATATTTTTGTCAACTATGTGATTGTCGATTTGGAATTAAATATTGAAATGCGCATTCTACACTAAAAAAATTCCTACAAATACATTTGTATGTTAAAACGGGAAGAATAGACGTAAATATGACTTGAGAATAAAGTTAATGTAAATGTTTGTGAATGTTATCTTTTGGTGTAAATTCTATTATCTATCTGTATAACAAATGGTTATCCAATAGACAGGATATGCCACCATTTAGTAAGTTGACTAAACTATGATGATAATAATTATACATTGACATGAGCAAAACATATTTAATGAATAATCATTAAGAATTATGTTGGCAATAAATTGTATTGTTGTTAAATCGAAGTACGATTCTCGTCTGGTGGGTTCTTGTACGTGTCAACTTCTTGTCTCTGCACAATTTTTTAAAAAACTTATTGGAAACCTGTACTGATATGTCCTTGGACTTTTCATAGACCAATATATTATTTGAAATGTCAAAAAGTCCCTGTAGCAGTAATGCATCTCATAACAAAACATTTCACGTGGCACGGTAAGTAACATACATAGATTATGCATACGGATGCGGATGAGCTTTTAAAATAATTCGAAAGCATACTACGCTAAGGCCAAGTGCGTTTCCACTCAAGCTGAAAATTAATGCATATGTAGTAGTTTCAATACAAACAGAACGTAGAATGTGTTCTCTGTCTGTTCCATGGGATTGGAAAAAAGTTGAACTGAACCCGTCGAAAGATTTATGGAACAGGAAAATTTTCCGCCGGGGAAGTCACCATTCAATTGATAAATTATAGTGGAAAAGCAACTAGAATTTTTTATTACTCCTTTCCCCAGGGAGGATGTCTATTGAGAGATAAAGAATTGGAACCAAGTTCAACGAATTGGCGAGTAGCAAGTTTCAGAAATGGTGAATTATTGAGATCACACCAATTTTTTAAAGTTTCCGTAAAGAACATAATATTAGTATTGCGTTGCATCCTTTGCTGATCTGACAATGTTGAATGTGCTAGTAGTAGTGTTTTTCAGACTTCATATATATGTGAATGACAAACTTATAAACTTAGCAAGGTTTAGCATAGCAGCTCTGGCCTTCGAAATTAAAAAAGTAACCTTTCTTAAATGTTGCTTCAGGATGAACCTTCGTGGAAAAAGGATTTGGGGAACTATGTACATCCATATTATGTTGTTGTATGTGTAAAATGATATTTGATTTGGAAATCATTAACCGAACAAAACCAACAGCATTGACTTTCCTTCCTGTAGAAAGCTAACACAGCCTACTGTTTTAATATAAAAAAAATACGAGTTTTTTCTGGATATTTTATGCATATCATCAGTCTGTCCGTAATTTCAAATCGCAAATGAGTTTCCGTCTTCCATGCATGCAGACCTTTTCATCATCAATCAGTTTTGCATTCTGCGTGTAATTTTGTATCGTTCTGGGAGTAAATTGATTTCTACTATTTTTTAGAGTCAAATAGGCGGAACGTATGGATTGCAAAGGTAATTGTTAGTGACGAGCTCGAGGAAAGTCTACAAGAAACTTTTATGATCCTTTTTGTTAATACAACAACATTAAATTGAATGTGCATGTCTGCATTACCTTTTTGTCCGTGTCTCAGGAAGTTGTCGTTAAAAAGTTGTTCTCTGCCTTCTATAACTAATTTGGAAGTTCTGGATATAAGCGCTCGTCTAAACAAGCCATGAAATTAGATCATAACATTTTTTGTTACTTCTGATGAACCTGAAAGTATGAATTATTTTTCAGTTTGATGCATTTGCATAATGCTAAATATTCAATCTTGTAGATAGGCATAATAGTACTCCCGGAGACGAGTCTACAGCAAAATCTGTCCTTCAAGACCAATTCATGGCTCAGACTCAGATATTGCACACTTTGCACAGTTGACAGTCGCAGTCGTATGCTCTTCGTTTCAATTAAAATACTGGAATTCTTGGAAAGTATATTCTGATTTGGATGCGATGATTAGCTTATTCTAAGAAAAGAGAGATAAGGATCAAACTGCTCATTCATCATGAGTGAGTATGTAAACGCATAAAATAACAGTAAAACGAGGCTGTGTTTCAAGTATCATCACGCGATTCCCATATTTGCATCATCCATCAATAATTTGCATCTTGTGTTAGAAATTCATTGTTGAGCAGCCCTTTCTTTTTCGCAAGCAACAGCAGCCAATCATATTGCAGCATTGCCGGAAAATTTTCTAAAAAGGGTCGACCGTCGACGTCTACATTCTCAATTCTCACCAAGCTATGTATATGTTGTTGGCTGGAGCTCGCCAAAAGCATTTGTGCTGCTGAGGATACATAGTGAGCAAGCGGTGTTTTCTTCATTGGTTGTTTCGAACGTTGAAGAAACGTTGCGTTGTGGTTTTATCCATTTTCTACGCAGCAGCAGATTTTCCTTCTGTCTTGACTTGACTTTCAGCCTCATTTGTGGAGTAGAGAGCGTCGTGTCACTCGAGTGGAAAGTAGATAGCGAAAGTTATTTGTCAATTTTGTTGTAATTGCTTCGGTGTTTTAGTCATTTTGTGCTAGAAATATTGTAGTTTCTCGGAGTAATATTTTAGTGAATTTCTGTTCGAAACCGATTTAGAGAGTCAGGTTAAAGTAATTGTTGTTGGTGTTAGAAG
>LJIJ01003611.1:3060-18215 GCA_001718145.1 Orchesella cincta | reverse complement strand
CCTGTAATGCTTACAATTGCTTTGGAACAGCTGAGGAGAATGTCCATTATGTCCATTAATGCCATATAGTAAATGTGACGATAGCCAGGGACAGTCCCGGGAGCATTAAACCTATTCACCCCTCCACTCGCTAAACCTTTGATCATGAGGTATTTTGTTAGGCACGGTGAGTTGTTTGCGGACCTGGCCACGGTAGCCTCCAACCGTCCTTTTATTGCCCTTAGGTCGTGTTCTTGTTTCTATGCCTAGTTCTTTTCGCCAAGAGCCTACCTGATCTAATACGTCTATTGTGTTAATTTCGTGTCTGTGAGCTATCTCTCTGTTTACCCGTACCCCTTTAGGAGCAGTGCACCCGGCCTTGGCGTCTACACACTCACCCGAGACAGCGTAGGTGGAACATATTTATAAGTAGAACTATCCAAGGTGACCTCACCGCCATGTATATTGGTCGATAACACATGCTCAGGGACAGGAGCCTCATGATTCTTATGTATGAATTGTTGCAAGTGAATATTTTGAAAGGGCACTAATTTTTCATTTCCAATTCTCCAGCCACCCATTCCAATATCTATCGTCAATTTACAGGCAGCAATAAAATCCCGACCCAAAATAACTGGTCGTTCTAAACATGGTAAAAGCAGAAATGTATGTTTTGTTTTCCGACCATTCAAATCTACAACTAATTCTACTTTTTCGTTCACCAGAACTGTACTATTAGCAGTTGATACCAACAGCTCGTGTCTAAAAGTTGGCACTTTCAAAAAGTCAAGTAGACTAATTACTTCAACGTTAACAAATGAGAATGAGGAACCTGTGTGTCTAATAACGCTGGAACACACGATTACATAACTTTACTGCGACTACAGGCTCAATATCAAAGATCCTGTTTTGAAGAACGTTGTTATCAATTTCATTGCTTCCTCTATGCTGCAAGTACTGCAAGTCTGCAGTTTCATAACCATGCTGTCCGGATTAAAACTACTTTCTGCTCTTTGACTGTGTAGTTCATACTACTGACGGTTGGTTGTATGCTAACGATGGTTCTATATTGCAATATGACTTCGGCTCTTTATACTGGTTATCGTGGTAAATATACTCCTGAGCTATCCTAGCTTCTTTCATTAAATCTGCAAGAGTATCAAATTCGCTCCCACGGCGAGTTACGATAAACCGATACTTTGGATGCATCTGCTTCAATATTCTATCAACAACGGTTTTCTCCGGAACTGGCTCACCTAATCTATCATAAAATTCTTGTATAACCCTAATATATTTTGTTAAAGACTCGCCCGTGCCCTGTGACCTCTCATTGAGCTCCCTTTTTAATTCATCATATAACCTTGGTTGGAACTCCTTCCTGAACATGTAAACGAAATCACCCCACGAATGAATAAATTGTTTAACAAACAAGTACCAGCCATTAGCTTCTCCCTTTAATGCAACAGGCAAAAATTTGTCCTATTATTTCCTCATATGTGCAAGCCATGGCTAGTTTATACCTTTCTAGTTCTTTTAAAAAATCATAAGCTGTTTTGCTTTCATGCATCCCTGAATACGTAGGTATATCAATATCTAGCTTTAAACGGCAACTTGAAGAATCCTTTCTATTGAATGTACTAAATGCACTATAAATCCTTTCATCCAAATTAAGCTCGTTGGCCTGTTTTCCTTGAGTTCGCTAACAATTTTATGTAAATCTTGCATATCCTGATTAATTTGACTGACATATCTGAGCCCATTGACATATCTGCGCTATTTTTACCCACGTCCATATTATCCCATTCAATGTCTATCTCTTTCCTACTCTCTGATTGGATGTTTTAAAAATATCAAAATTTCTGTCGCTTTTTGGAAAAAATTTCAATCCCGGACGAGCCCCCAATTGTAACGTCTGTTGTTACATAAAGGAATATTATACTAGGTTAATATTACAATGATAAGACCAGTAAGACAGATTTGAAGAGATAAGGAAGAAAGCTACTTTATTCATTGGAGTAAACTAATATCACATCAATTACTAACACCATCCAATCAGATAATAGGTCTAGCTCTCAGATTACCCGAATATTACTTATGCAACCCTCAGGAACCAAGTATAACAAGACACTGTTATTACTTGAGGGAAAAGGCCATTATCAGACACTGATAATATTTCATCTAGTAAGCAACAGACACTGTCGCACCCATCTCTGGTCACAGTCACGACGCTGACTGGGCAAAGACTGAGCGCGAGTCAAAGGAGCTGCTTCCTTTTATACCTCAGCTCTCCCTTCAAAATTTACGAAATGCCATAAAAGGAAATAACAAAAGTAAATTACTGGAGTGGTGCATGCGGAACCTTACAATACCCATTACAATATGGAAGTGGAACGGAATGAAATGGCATGGGACATTATAAAGGGTTGTTGACTGGTTTGCATTAGGAATTTTTATATATTAACTTTTTTGTTCTTTGCTTCTGCAACCCACTATAAAGTATATTTTTGGGCATAAACTAGAAAACTGGAACAAGCAAAAAATTCTATATGCAAACCAACGTTGCACATACATATAAATAATGGAATAATTCCTCTTCATATATAATATACTGTCAATTTGATGTTTTTAAAAGAAAAATGCATATCGATTATTTTCTGATTCCACGAAATGTCTAGTCTCCAGTTGTTTTGGCTTTGCTATTCTCCCAGTTTCTTCAGAATCACCCGCATTAACTAGAGAGTTTGTAAGTCGCGTGATGTTAAACTTCCAAGAATACTTTAAAACGGTCTGACGACTACTGCATTTCCCGTTTTTCCTTACATACTGTAATTAAATTACTAGTGCAAAGGGCCTTTATATAGGGTTTAAAAGCGAGAAAGACAATGAACTCAAAACTGTAAAAAGTATAAAAATGAGCGTTTGAAGTTATGTAATTATTTCACAACTGGAATCCTATAAAAATTTCTTATTCAGTGAAGCAACCAAGTGTGAATTTAGATAATGCTGTAATGTATGGATATTGGATAGTATATAGGCATGTTAGGGTTCTCTAATGCTTTCAATGTGATGCTTTCAATGTGACTCTTAGTTTTCAGTTAGTCACTGGATTAAACAGAGCAAGAATGTAGTTCTATCTCAGGCAATAATCCTTATAGGTACTGCATCAAGCCATAATATTTGTCATATCTAACGGCATGAAGTGGCATATATATGTGTATGAAGCGGTTTTAATGGTGTACTACCAACTCGACTTATTTCTCCAAGGACCAGTGAACCAATTATCGTAAATATTTGCACAAAACTTGGCAGAAAGAAAAGAAGAGGAACAAGTTTTTTTGTGTGTGTGTGGAGAATCAAGAAAAGAAAATGCTGTCCTGGACGAATGGACAAACCGCGTATGTAGGAAACGAAGACAGCGACACTGATGATGATATGAATATACGACAACGGTCTTCCTTCCCTTTGCCTCTTTGCAAGAAAAGCAGATTTCACCTCAGTTCCATATATTATAGTGTAGGTACTACCTTTCAGCTATTGAACTTTATGTTTGGTAACAAGATGAACGACTGATACATATTGGCAGTTGCTCGCTAAAGAGAGAAGCTTTTTAGGAGCGAGTTTTGATAGCAGTTAGTGGAAGCGAGACACACAACCATAGAGAGAGAGAGAATAAGTTTGAAAAGAAAGTTGCAAAAAGTTCAGAGGTTTTTCTCTCTTACCTTCTTTTGTCACAGCGTATACATACGAGACTAGCAAAAATACTCGCCTTCACATATTCGTGGTGGTACTAAAAAGGCCCGGAAAAAAATTCAACTTTCTGTCTGATTCCATTTTCTCCATCAGTCAGTTTACTTTCTCATTTGTCTTCTCTCTTTGTGTTCGCTTCCCTCTCACATGTCTTCTGCAGCGTTGACAAAGACTATCCAAGACAAACAACTTCGTTGAGCGACTGACTACTGCAATGAAAGTTGTGGAAAGACAAACCATTTTTATTGTATAATGGAATCTATAGAGCACATGCATGCAAAGGAAAAAAAGTAAAATTGTCAGCACATTTGTAAATAAATTTCATAAAATGGCCACTTCTTGTTGGGAGTAAGACAAAAAAGTGTCAAACAAATGGTATAAAATGCAAGTTAAGTAACTTTTCCTTTTCATTGTACTCACATCTCATAAAATAAAGAACGTCAATATATGATGAAAAATATAGGCTCTTCTAAACCATGTGTGTTTATATACCTACACACAGTACTCAAACTGAATCTCAATAACTTCACCTTCAAGTACTAACTAAGTAGTTGGCTGTCTCTTAAATGTAGTTTGCTTTGAAGTAATATGACGGAGACAAGAATGCATACGAGGCATTTTATGTGATTTGATGTCGTTAGTCACTTTCTTCGTATTGACAACTGCCTCATTACTTTGTCAAATCAAGTAAAACCTCACGGTAAAAGGCGGTACATTATATGGAAGTAGTTGGGTAATGTACAGGTAAAGGTGGAAGACATGCACAACTGAAAAAGGCGTCTTTGTTTGTTTTTCATCTTGAGAACAATCCAAATAAAGTATTCCTAAAAGTATTGTACAACCCCGTGCTCTTTGCTTACATTACCGTTTTCATTCATTCCCATTCTTCTTCAACAAATGAATCAATCACATTCTTTGTCGGTCTGGTTAAAAGTTTATTTTGTACTTTTAGTTAAATAATGTCACGATGGGAGTTATACATAATACATGGAAAAACTTTGACTTGGATGGCTTTTAGGCAAAGCTCTTGATTTTTTGTTTTCAATCTATGAAGAGCAATTGATGTCGGGTCGAGCATTTTAAAGGTTTCGCACAAATTCAAAATGAGAATGATTGTTATGGTGGTGTAGGCGTCGTTGTCCTATGCTAAAGGGAATAAAGAAAATCAAAATTTACTCTACGATGCCATACATGTGTGTCTCTCAATTATATTGTTAGCGTACATGTTTATTATATAGATATCCCCCTTTATCTGGAATGAGTATGCAAACCAGTAGATTTATTCGCTGGTGGGAACGAAAAAAAGAGGTACCCATCAAACTGGATCATAAATGGTGGTAGCCACCTTGAGTACCATTCAAGCCAAAGATTTATGATGTGACCACCGCCAAGAAGCCATCCGAACAATTCTCTTTTCTGATTTTTAATGAGGAATAAAAAACGAGCAGACATAAAATGGCTTTACCAAAATACCGGACTTTCAGTCGTTGCGTAGTCGTATGCTCATGTATGTATATTACTTTAACGAAACATGGTTTCTCGAACTTTGCACATTACACTAAAGTTAAGTCAGAAAAAGTGTGTAATAGATACAAATATTTAGCAGTCAATGTCAGCATGATTCAAAATATTATCAATGCCTTGTTCTAAGAAAGGAATCTGAACTGAGCTGGGTGTAAAAACACATTTGCAATAAAGTTGGGTCTCAACTTGAGTATTATGGCTTGTAATGGAAATGTAAATGACTTGGACTTCTTGTTATCGACTGCTAGAGATCGAGGGGGCAAAAGTGTTTTGATTTTCATATACATATATACTTCTTCTGCTTGTTTTGAAAATACATGAGTAAAGGATTAAATAAGCACGACCAGACGATGAAAAAACAAAAAATATTCTCTCCTGCCAGCGGACTCTCCTTTTTTCACTGTCTTAAATCAACCTCTCAAATAATGCAAATATTTTCTTGTCTCAACTACACACGTCATTTTCTCTTGACTTAAAAGCGATATCCCTAAGTATTCATGCAAATTAAATACCTTACAAATTCCCTTGGTCTTCTGTATATCCACTATATCCACTTGCATTCAAAAGTCAACAGTTATCATCATATTTTAATAATTTATGCTATCCCACGAATCGTAAATTTATGACTTGGATTGTTTCCGTCTCGGAAACAAAAGGGGCTTGAAATAAGCGATTTTGATATTATGAAACGATAAAGTAAAATGCTTCCCTAAAGTGCGTCTCGTCTATCAACATTAATTCAGTTGGTGTATCTTTTACATGTACACTGCATTTCTTTAATGTTTACAGATCTGTTTCGAATAAAGAGCTAGATGGTTGAGCTATGCGAACGGTTTTTCGTAGAAAGCAAATACGAATGTCAAGTCCAAAGTCAGTCATGCGATGTCAAGTATTGTTGAAGTTGAAAGAAACGAATAGCAAAATTTTTGTTGTTATATCTATCCAACTTATCTCATAGTTTTACGCACTTAGTTAAGCATAAAGTGCTCTTCAATTGGGCTACCATCATCACAGCTTCTGGTTCTAGCAAAATTGTGATATCACCGGACGAATATCTGGAATTCCAGTAGAAACTAAACTGGAAAGACAAGACCAGAGCGTTTTTCACAGAACGTGCACATTATATAACCCTGAGATATGCGTACATGCTTATCTAACAAGCGTTTAACTTGAAATTTGTTGAACTGGGAGTTTACTCACTCTTGCATATACTCATCAAATCATATAATGGTATGGCGCATAATATCGTTTACTTTATTCATATAATCATCTTGAATGTACATATTCTAACAACGAGACTAAATAATGAGTCAAGTGACAGAAGAGCCGTGATAAAACATTCCTTTTTTATTTCGTTACGTGACATGTGTAAACATCACCTTGTTTCATTGACGAGCATAATAAACTTTTACTGCTGGGCTGCTACTGATGCTACTGCTCTAACCTTGCATTGCAATGATGCGTATGCAACAAGGGAAAAAATCAGCTATTTGAATGTGTATCCGTCAACCATTATAAAAAATGGAACTGTATATAGGATTATCATCCCTACTACTATATCTTTATTTCCACTTAACCGTGATAAAACAGCCATGCTCTGAGGAATAGAGTGAGTGTAACGAATTGTTTTGCTGCATACCAAGAGTAATTTTCTTTTGTTAAAAGGTGCTCACTATCCATTCTACCGTGTCAGAATACAAAATACTTTCATGGGCTAAATGGTTCTTGTAAAAAGACGTACCACATTAATGATGACAAAATACTTATCTTTTGAAGTTTTTCTTCCTTCTCGTTGCATTCTTTTTGACGGATTCTATCGGGTGTACTTTTGTTGTTGTGTCAAATTGGATGAAACAATCACAAGTCTTGTTTTTGTGTCACTGAAATATGTCTATTCAATATTATGCGCACATCTTGTTTATTTTTTTAAAAACTGCTTGTTATAGCGTGTCAAATTGACGTGTTTAGCCAAACAACCGTGTTAGTTTTGCTATTTATATCGTTTATGGGCAATGAGAAATAGAAAATTGAGGTAGTTTCATATAAAAAAAAGTTTTACGAATGCATAATGGAACTGTACTTGACAGTTGGACAGTTGCATGTTAAAATATCAATTGGCCATACTAGACAGGCACTACAACATAAGTTAACAGTATTAGATAAAAGTATGAATTTAATATTGATTGTTGAGTTAGGCAATCTACAACTGGAGCGGTCAAACATAGTTAACTAATTGCGCTGACCAAATAGTCAGGTGTCAAAATCTTGTCAATTACTTATATTTGTAATAGTATTTGAATAAATTGCGGTTGTAGACAGGAAATAAAAGCTTCTTACAATTCTACGGTGGTACGTTTTATGATTACAACAACTAAGCTTTGAACTGCTGCAGTATTCCAATAATGCTGATGCATGTCGGCCTACCCCCGGAAAATCCGTTTTGACATCATGTCATAAAGGACTTTAGTGAAATTGTACAGCTTGTGAAAAGCTAGCCGTAATTTATTACTTGTAACATGGTGCTAAGAGTTTTTATTACTGTTCGGTTTACCACTCCTTTGAGAATTTACTTGAACATACATGAAGTATATTACTTTCCCTGTCAGTTCCCCGCATTTTTATAACTTTTTTGACCCTGCATGTATTTTATACAGTTCCAACCAAACCCAGCATTACTCTGTCGACAACTCCTCCATTCCGAGTGGCCTGTCATGTGAACCACCACGGTTTTCCTTCGACATTTAAAAGTGCAAACGTGTGAAAGATGGATTGTCAGCACTGTTATTACATGAAAGAGTCATTTTAATGGTCATCAAAGGTATGTTGGCTCAATCCATAAAAATAATTCCCAAAAGTGTGTGTAGCAGTGTTAACTGTCTGACAAGTTATATTCAGCAGCACTCAAACGCATTATTATTATGATGGGAA
This sequence comes from Orchesella cincta, assembly GCA_001718145.1. NCBI lineage: Eukaryota > Metazoa > Arthropoda > Collembola > Entomobryomorpha > Orchesellidae > Orchesella > Orchesella cincta. The sequence goes on along the minus strand of LJIJ01003611.1, from coordinate 10,037 downwards.
CTGGAAGATGATGACTTTCATGCATACATGCATGTAATATTTGAAATGCATAAAATTCATCATCACATACACGGTGGCTTTGGCTTTTGATGTCAGCGGCAGCTCGTTACACGGCAGTTTCTCACAGGGAAGAAATGTTGTAATTTATTTGGCGTGATTATGTTGAAAAGTTGTAGACACTTTTCTATTTGAACCGAGCAAACGAAATGCGCCGAGAAGAGCTTGAAGCTAGTCCAACAATTTCATCCAATAAAATCAATGTCAAAATTTAGTCAAACATGACTGGCCCTGTGTATACCTTTGAGACGTTGTGATTGCAATTATCTTTCGTTTTCGCAAGATGAAAATGATAACAACTGTCCAATTTGCAAGGATTTCTGTAAACTAAAATGATTAAACCGGTTTGCCTTTTTAAATAAGCAGAAATGCTCAAAACATGCTCAGATATACGTCATAATATGTAGATTATATGTTTACCGGCCAATCGATTGTAATCGTAAGTCATGATATTGCAGTAATCCCCATTCGCGTTAATAAAAGGCCGTCATTACGCCAACGAGACGGGATGTATTATTTGAGTCAAGAAAAACACATCAGTCATCCAACAAATTTTTCAAGAGCTTGGCAAGTAGCTATAAAAGAGTTACTATGTACATGCAATATTATGTGGGCTATAATATATAATGCATTGGACCAATTTTCTTTTTGCTAATACATAATACGCATTAAATTAGGTAAGATGAATGTGAATGGGAATCGTAATTAAATGAAATGTTTTCGGAGTCAAGTTATGGGCTTATAAAAACTTTTTAGCTAAATTACTTTTTGACAAAAGATGGGATTCCTAAATGCATGCGTGACCTGCTCTGATATATTTTATTGTTACATATACAGGCCAGACACACAGCATAATACTTGATTGCGATTAGGTGTTCCCATTTTCAGAGAGAGAAAAAAAAAGTTTTGTTTTGGTTGCAAGAAATTGAGATGGTAATAAAGAAAGTATACTACATGCATTCTTTTTGCATGCCATAAATAGACACGTAAGAAAAAAGGAGTTTTCAAGGGGAGTGATAAAATTCTATGCATCCTATTTTTTCCTCCACTAACAGAGCAACTACCAACCAAACTTTCTTCTAGTTCATTTTTCTTCCGACCGACAAAAAGAAAAAAATCTTCCTGTCTCTTTTCCTGAGTTATATTCGAGTAAAGGAAGACAAAAGGGGACACAAAAGATGAGAAGGGTATTTCCTTCCAGTTTCCACTAACTTACGCAAGACCAGAAAAAAATAAGTTATACCAAAAAAAACCTGAGTTACTTTCACGAGGCTTGATGAATGTAGCAGGGTACGAGGAGTTTCATTCAGTTATAGATGATAATACTACCTACGTAATGTACCGGCTGACATTTTGGTGTTACGAGTCATAAAAATGGAGCATAAACATTTTTGCTAGTGCTCAACTTTTCCCTTTCATCTTTTGCTTGTCGACTGACTACAACTATTATCAAGTAAAGTGCATACCTACAAACGCCACTAAAACTCTTAAAGCCAAAAATGTTGGGGAGAATGAAATGAAACGTACTTTTGTACGATACCACTACTATATGCCACTACCACCACCACATCACATCTTTATCTATATTGTCTCATACCTATTGAACATCACCACCACATCACAAAAAATAGTGAACAGGCCACGGTCATGTACGCTAGTCGAATAACTTTCTACTCAATAGTGTGACTTGATACTAGTTGATAGGTACGATACTTTGATGACGATGCAAAGTGCATACTTTTACTGCGTAGATATCCAACATTTTTTCTGTGGTATGTTTTAAGAGCTGTATGTAATGCTTGAGAAATAAACTTGGAAGTCAGCAAATTCATGTACTATAAAATTATGTCTTTGGCTTCTACCTACATAGCCATAACCCAGAAAATATTGGTCGGTTCGATTCGAACTTGAGTTATGCGTAGACATTGATATAACATAGTGGACCGATGGTGTAGAAAGAGAAAGCGCAATAGCAGTTCTAGTAGATATAATGAACTTATTTCACATTTTACTACTAATATAAATGTAAACACTATACATAAGGATAACGATATATTATATTATCTTTACGCAGTTTTACATAAATTACATGCTAAATCCGACCACCCTTCTTTAACCTTTAAAACAAGACGCGTCGTTGTATCAAGTTTGAGCCTCCATCACTTTGAGAATATTCACCGGATGACTAACTCAAAAAATCATAGTATTTTTGTGCACCTAACGTGTAAATACATGCACGCATTGCGCATTGGTATACTTTGTAAAGTTTGAGTTGCTCGCTACTTTTGATGATGAAGAGATGCTATCTCATTCTTTACCTCGTAACGTCGTAACTTGTCTATTTGCAAAGTAAACTGTCTCTCCAGTCCCATCAGAGTAATGGTTGCTAAAGCACACGTCCATAAATGAAGTGATGCTGGTGTAGGCAGATAGACTATGAATGTTGTTTGCTCACACAAGTAAAAGAAATCTTAGTTAGTACTTGTCTACTACCTTCTATATATAGTATCACATATTACAGATCCGTAGAAGATGAAGAGTTGCTTTTTATGAAAGTTGAGATGGATAAGAAGTTAACTATATTATGAAGAGATACTCCACGGCTCCTGTGTGTAGTAGCTTCATGTTTTTACTTCATCTCTCTTTAGTAAAGTCACTAAGTTGGTGGAGTTGAGGAGGAGCAGTAGTAGTCGAGTTTGTCAGTAAAAGTAAACCGAGGAAAAGTTGCTTTCTTTATGTTAGACTCGCAATAATGGTATCTTTTGCTAAGAGATGCGATGGGACTCTTAAGATCGTTGTCTAATGATAATATAAGTCGCTTGCATTCACTTTAGTTGAGTTCTTGTTTGTTGTTAGTGTTAGTTTTACGTAAAAATTATTCATGTTTGAGAGAAAGCCAGTTTTATGCTTCGGCAAATGAAAGAAACAAGCATCCTCAAACGAAGACATAACTACAACGCTAATGTATTAATAAGAAAATCATACATTTCTGCAAATACACAGATCATTGCCATTCACGATCAATAAATTTCACAGCGTGTGCATTTCAACTTTAGGGACGAAAAAAAGTAGGGACCTTTGGTAAAAACTTTTATATTATGATGCTCTCAAAACGCTTGTCTTCTTGACAGGGATGTCCAATACCGTGCATATCTCTGCATGCCAGCGTCCTAGGGAGAAAGGTATATATTATATTGGTGCTGAAGTCTTCAGCCGGAAGACCATGTATGATACACTTTTGTAGCACTGCGTGGTTTATAAGTAACGGTTGATATTAAACGAGTAACCCAAGCGGGATAATTTGTGGCCAAAGGAGACAAGCTTGAAATTCTATCTTTTTTGTGGATCTTCCTCACACTGTCTCCGGCGGACTGCCTGCCAACTTCCTCTCTGTGTGACAAGTGTGAGATATATAACTCGGATATATAGGCTCATATTTTAATACAAGTAGCACATGCGAATATGGCTAAGACACAAGTCTTTAGACGAAAAGCTGAACTTACAGAGTGAAGAATCCCTTATATAGAACATCGTTTTAACACTTTGTCTGCAATGCTTTCCTTATTCTTGTTAGTATGGAAAATGGATACACATTTGCTAGCTTGCAACGAAACTAAGAACATCTTCTCTCGTTCTTGACTGTTTTTCTAACTCATTTTCAAGTTTTCCAACACCACCAATTTATTTAGCTTCTCAAAGCCCCTTAAATCCTCACATGTCTTCATAGGGTGCATGATATTATGGAGAGCTTCAACAGAAACTTGGGAAAACTTTGCTGTGAATGATATAGAAAAGATGTACTGCTGACGCCTATACTGCTTCTAGTCCGTTGACCTTCAAATTTTCACCCAAAATCAAGCAAGACACATTTTACAGGAAAAGTAAAACTTCAGAACAGAAATTTGATCATCAAAAGGACCTATGCTTTTCATACTTACCTATTTGCAATAATGAGGAAACTATATAACAAGGCTACCATCATCAACCACGTAGGGATACGCAAGTGAAAGCACATTGTAGCTCATTCCACTCTGTCAATGTTTCTGGCAGTAATGAGATCTCAAATAATCAGCTTATATCATTTCTCTCGATCCTGCTCCTATACTCAAACTTTATAAATGTGTGTGTCCCAAATTATTTTGGGGATCTATGTTACAGGTTATAGAACACCAAATTAGAGCGCGAGCGTATCATGTTCTCAGAAATCGCTGACTGAGCAGAATAAAGTATATGTAGAGCAGGACCAAGTCGAAGAGCAATATTAGTATAAAGCTAAATTAAGGTTACCTCTCGTTGTTAATATCCAGGTCGCTAGCCACCACCCACAATGCTTGACATGCTACAAATATGTATATTAAGTAGGTAGGTGTATGCATTATTTGAAGAAACTAAAGTAAAGTTAGACGCAAAATCCCTTGAAGCTTTTAATGCTGCGTCAATGCACAGATAATACACAAGTACAATTAATACCTAACAGCAGGCTTGATCACTCGTCTTTCCAGTAGAAACAGTGGCATGGTGGCACTGACGATCAAGTCATGTACAGGTTTGAATTGGATTTGGACACGTGCTCTCCTGCTACTTGCCATGACTACTTAAGTTTCCCGTTTTGTACTTAATGCGATGTTGGATACCACTAGACGTAGCATGTATGCAATATCGTGAGTCTCTTGTTTGATCTTTAACTAGCGTAGAGTAACTGTAAGATGAGATGAGCCTACGCGAAATAAAATGGAAATGGAGCTTGGATGGCATGGCATGGAGTTGCCTGCATGCCAGTTTCAAAAGCTGAATTTGATGTTTGCCTCACGTTGACTAGAAGGCGATGAAAGACTTAATGTACGGGGAAAGTACAGAGAATTAATTCTGAGTCATTAAGTCTCTCTTCCTCTTGGTTTTGAGTAGTCTCAGAGAAAGTCACAAATAATAGTAATGGCACCTCTCAACAAGCAATTGGAATCGTTTTCCTTTGGCTTTGGTGCTAGAACCCATGTAACACAAGGAGAAAGGAAGTAAAACTCATTCAACTCTTGGTATCGAAAACTAAAACATTAAATTTTCCTCTTGTTCTGTGCTTATACTTATGTGTGCTCTAAAAGTGTGTGTACTGGTTGGTTGGCCATGAGAACAGTAGGCCGTTTACATTTTATGTTAAGGCAAAACAGGAGGGCTGCGCAATAAGCTCTACATGATACAAACCATCGTTGAGACCAAGATCGAGAACAGCTTGCCAGTAGCAAGCAAATAACTATTTTTGTATTTTGATCCAGGAAAAGAATTAGTTTGGTTGCCCACATTAAAACAGCAAGGGTAGCCGAAGGTATGAAAAGAATTTTTGGGCTTTGCTCCAGCAGCATCGGCCACACTGCCAAAGTGGTCCAAAAGAACCAGAGAGATAGAAAGCGTGAGAGAAAAGAGGCAAAATATTTCCAGTCAGAGAAGAGTGAACGAGTGACTTTCACATATCGCTATCAGAATGTGCTGTACTAACAACATAGCAGAAGCAATCTCTTACTTATAGCGATGTACCGGAAAAAGTACTTTTGGTGAATGCATATATGTAGGCAAGTCATACCATGTCTATATTTAGGTATAGCACCACTATTTCATGGGTTAGTATCATAATATGAAGCAATAATTTTTGGTTCTGTTACAACTTGCAAGCTGTTGTACTTCTATTTTGGTATACATAACATACATACATTGTGCATGGAAGCCTTCTGCACGTTTCCCAAATGCTAGGATGGGAATAGTAGTATAACGGCATCTAATGGCGCTCTCTCAGTTAGCAAGTTGGCAGACGACGGGAAAGAGATAAATCTACGTAACAATGAGAGGAAATTCTGGTGGAACATACGATTCCGACAGAGAATGCATCGGGATCGCGACAAAAGAGAAAATAGCGGAGCAAGCAATTGCAGCGAAACATTGATATCACAGGTTATTTACACCGTTGTATTCATGCACACACCAACATGTAATGCATACTTGACTTCACTGTCGTTCTGTAATAATGCTTCTTGTCTGGCTAGCATGCATGGCACATGGCTGAAAGACATTAACTTTTGTTTCGTATCACATTGGGTGTTGCACATTAACTTCTAGAGTTCACGCTTTGTTTTATATATCTATGCTGCTAGGTCACACCACTTTTTTAATCCTGGTTTATATGCCTCACTTGCAATGCAACACAACTAAATATAATAATAATAATATGCACTATGGCATGGCATATAATATAATGTATTGTGTGTTCAGAAGATGGAACAGCTCCTACTGCATTATGTTAAACCATGTGTTTCTTAAAAACGACCTCTCTCTTAGTTCACCCATTTCCCTTCAAGAAATAGGGGAAAGCCCCTAAATAATTTGAAATGAGACAGGAACGCATAAATTTTAAACTAGATATTATGGGTCGACACATGGAATTACAGCAGTAACCTGGAATTAAAGCCAAAAAACTTACTCTGGAATTAAGTGATTGACCTTTTGCCCTTCTCTCTGAGGCTGTACAGTGAAAATAATGGATTGCATTTTGTTTTCCACACACACTCTCGTGGCATGCATGAGCGTACAAGCATGCTATAGTCAGCCTGGTGCACCTGAATTATAGGTTTAAGTGATTTGATCTGGTTGAAATGTAGAACAACTATTTGTTATAGTGTAACTAGATCCGAAAGTACTTTGGTTCACGTTAGACCTGAAAATAGTTGAAAGGGGATACTAACTTTTAGGATAAGTTGCGGCAGTTTGGAATTGTTTGGCACAGTTTTCGATTGAGATTTAAGGCAAAGGCTAACTAAATTAAGTACAAATAACCTTTTACAATTTCACTGTATTAATTGTTTTCGTGAAAGCGCTCAATAATAATTGCAAACGCTATGTATGCAAGTTATTTTTGCCATGCATTTGAATAGAGC
>LJIJ01003610.1:0-18216 GCA_001718145.1 Orchesella cincta | reverse complement strand
CAATTCGAATGAAGAAGATAACAGACATATTGAATTACAAGTAACCTTACAAAATTAACTTTCTGCATTAAATTGACTCTTTATTGTAAACATATATTGTTTGGAAATTGTAGTTTTATTGATAATTGAAAGTGAATCAATCAAATGACAAATTTTCAAATGTTGGCAGTTTGTAGAGCACCTCACTATACCACATTTGGATTACTCGTAGATTTGGAGTAATAATGAATGGCAATACAAAAAACTACCAATGTTGGGCAGTTGTTTGTTCGTTTGAAAGAATGCAACTCAATCAGTTTCATCGCGTTTAGCTTCTGTGGCAGTCTTTATCTTGTTAAAGCACTAATTGTACATTATTCCGGTAAGTAGGCTAAGGTACATCAATCCATTCGTTTTTCTAAGTTATTCTTCAGTTCTTTCACAAATCTCCAACTAGTCTCATGGATATGAATGCTACACTACACGCAACTTCAAACTTTGTTCCGTTTCAAAAGCACCATTTCTTCTGTTCAAGGAACCAGACGGGCAATTTATAGCCAACATAGCAGACAAAGAGAGCCACAAAAGGCTTACAAGAAGCTAATTGTAATTTTGAAGTAAGCAAGCAGGTTTGATGGTATTCCTGAGGAAATAAATTAGGTTCACACTAAAGTTGCTCAACTGTAATATTTTTACTTTAATCATCAACTTCTACCAAATAACACGAGTTGTATTTTTAAACTATAAATTCGTAAGTATTACAATAACACATTGAGTACATCAGTCATCAGGTTATTTATAAAAAGTTTTATAGAAATAATACATTTTACAGCTTTATGAGACACTCCGATAGCAACCATCGATTAAGTTTTAAATGCATTATAAATAGCTACTCTAAATATTTGAGAAAGGATTCGCTTTCACTACTTTTCGTTGTCCTCTCTGCGAGCAGAGAAGACCAGGAAATTGCCACGGTCTGCTTTTCCAGAATGCCAGACAAAAATGAGGGTCAACTTGCTGCAAAGCTTCCAATAACCTTCTTCCACCAGAAATTCCTTGATTGTCGCTCCATGTGCCTGTCGATATTCATCATTGTCCAAGTTCTGACGATAGCCGAAAACTTGTCTACAGTAACTCAGTTTCAGTTCACGAAGAGTGGGAAACTTGGGCAACATCAGTTTGCTTATAACTGCAGATTCCACATCGTTAGAAGGGTAAGGAACGGCGAGCTTGGTCAGTTTCGGAAACACCAGTTCTGTTGTAGCTGAAAATTCTCCACCAGTCCAGATGGCGTCCTTACCATAGAATCGCCTTAGCTTCATGTCCAGTTGGTCCACATCACCTTCTCCAACCTGGCTGGGTTGATAAGAGAGCTCCCTCCACTTAATATCCAAATCGAGGGTCTCCAGAGTGTTGCTAAACTTGTCGACAAAGGTCATCAAAACGGCAAGGTTCATTTCTTCCGAAAAGCGCGGCCTTCTTATGTAAAGATGCTTGAGGAATGGGGCGAGCAACACAACTGAAGGAACTTTACATCTGCATTAAATATTTTCAGCTGCCGGAGTTTTTGCATTGGAGAACTTTCGAGTGAGGAAGGTCGCTGAGGAAGCATGTGAACCTGGCTTTTAAAAGCTGCCAAAGTCAGATCTAAATCCTCCAGTTGCTCAGCATAGGCGCCAACAAACCAAGCACAAAACTTATGATTTGTCGGGTTCCAGTAAGCATCTTGGGAATATAATTCCAATCTGCTAAGATGGGTAAACTGGGAGATCCTAAGGTTTCTTCATCGTCCATGTTTATTTTAATATAACGTAGGTTAAGAGACTTCAGGTTTGGCAAGTGGGTCAAAGTTTTGCAAAGATTTTCTGTAGACTGGAGACGCATCGAGTCCAGCATTAAAGTCGTAAGATGAGACCCAACTTTTGACATGAAACTATCCAAACGGAAACGACGACCACGGAATGGTAGATGTCCACCCCGTGGTGCGCGTTGTCTCTCTGCGACGACAAGTGCGCTGATGAAAGGGGTTACCGTTGTGACGAAGCATTTCTCCAGAACAGCAAATCTTCGGCCAACCATTTGATGTTCGAAGAGTGGGACAGGAATCAATATTCCCTTTCAGCGACTTCCTCTCGAGCAGGTCATCAATAATTGATTTCCATAGGGGGCTAACCAATCGATAGGGAAGCATGGAATTCCGACCGCAATCCAAATTCACCAGAATCATCTCGAGCACCTGTAACAAGAGAACATAAAAATACATTCAGTCAAAACTCACATAGTATTTACATCGTTGCCGTAACGTAAGAACGCTGGTCAAACTTTAGTTCGACTTACTTCCGGCGGTAGATCAGTAATTGATGGCCAGGGAGATGGTTCTGAGGGTTCCTGATGAACAACTTTAGCCACCACCAGTTTCTTCGCCATGCTTCTTGTTATAATCGACATCTTGACTAGTGATACCTTGATTCTGCGATAAATGACTAACTAAACTTTGGTGTCCAGTATCTGGCTGATTGATGGTTCCGAACTGAAAAATAGCAAGAAATATTTGCAATTGATTAGAATGACTACCAAACAAAGTTACTACTTCGTTTACTCAACTGATCAACTTGAACCACAGAAAACAACAAAGAGTTACCTGTCTTTTGAATGATTGTGATGGTGACTTGACTGCAACTTAGTTCTCGACTTAAAATAATTATAGTAAGGGCGTGAATTTGTCTCTGCCCAACTGACGTCGATTCTCGATTAAGTACGACTTCAAGTGCACTCTAAACATATGTTGCTCGGAGAAGACGGACGTGTTAAAACATGAAATTGATCGCAACAGCACAAAGAGCTCAACAAACAGCAGAATTTTCACTCAAAGAAATATCCCGCACTTAATCTCATGAACACCAAATAGCATTAAGTTCACCTTTGAGCAAACTGGAAACAATGACGAACTGGAAAGTGCGGGTTTCTGATTGAGAGAAAATTCTAGTGTGTGATGAGCTCTGCCACTCTTCTCATTTATTTTGGTGTTTTGAGTTGCGACCTTTCCTTTCGTTCGTCTTCTCTGAGCAAAACTTTTTTAGATTGCATTTGGAAATCGTTTTTAGTCGACGTCCACTCTGGAGGAGTAATATTCACCTGAACTTTCCTACCATCGGTCGGTTATTAAGTCGAGAAGTAAGTTAAGTCAGTATTACCATCGTTAAAACGACTGATTTATTGTCTGTGGTTCAAGTTGAGTGAACCAAGTTGTCTCTTGCTTGTTATGTTGGTCTTTCTAATCAACTGAAAATATTTCCTGGCATTTTTCAGTTTGGAACCATCTTTCAGCCAGACACAGAGTTTAGTTTGCCTTTCGTCGAAGGTTGAAGTTATCATTAGTCAGTCAAGATTCAAGATGTCTGTTATGACAAGAAGCATGGCGAAGAAACTGGCGGTGGCTGAAGTTGTTCATCAGCAACCCTCAGAACCATCTCCCTGGCCATCAATTACTGATCTACCTCCGGAAGTAAGTCCAACTAAAGGATTCACAAGCTTTCTAAAGGTAACTCAACGCTATGAATACTACGTATTGACATTAAATGCCTTTATTCTGTCGTGCCCGGTGCTCGAGATGATTCTGAGCGAATTTGGATTGCGGTCAAAACTCCCTGCTTCCCTATCGATTGGTTAGCCCCTTGTGGAAGACAATTATTGATGACCTACTCGAGAAGAAGACACTGAAAGGCGATGTGATGGCTGTCCCACTCTTCGAACTTTGACTGAATTGCTGACGGTTCGCTGTCCAGGCGAAATGCTGCATCACAACGGGAACCCCTTTCCGTCCAGTGCACTTATCGTCGCAGAGAGACAAACAACGCACCACGCGGATATCTATTCGTTCAACCGGGGTTTCGTTTAGAAAAGATTATGTCAAAAGTGGGGTCTCATCTTACAACATTCATTCTGGAAGATGTGCGTCTCCAGTCTACAGAAACTCTTTGCAAGATTCTGCCCCATTTGACCAACTTGAGAGCACTGAAGATAAAAACTATTCAAGTATTAATGAAAAAGGAGGAACCCTTCGGATCTCTCCCAGCCTTGCCCCATCTTACCAAATTGGAGTTAAATTCAAACGTAGTTGCTTCATGTGACTGGAAAAGCGTAAAGTTTTCTTCTTGGTTCGTTGACGCGTATGCTGAGCAACTTGAGTATTTGGATCTGAGGACGGCAATTCATATCAGAAAACAGGTTGATCCACTTCCTCCTTCCTCACTCGAAAGTTCTCCAATGCAAAAACTCCAGCAGCTGAAAATTTTATATGTAGGTCCGAAGTTCTTTCAGTTGAGCGGCTCACCTCCGTTCCTCATGCATCTTTACATAGGAAAACTGCAAGTTTTGGAAGAAATGAGTCTCGCCGTTTTGATGACCTTTGTGGACAAGTTTAGCAACACTCTGCAGACCCTCGATTTGGATGTTAAGTGGAGTGAACTCTCTGAACAGTCTAACCGGGTTGGAGAAGTGATGTGAACCCAACTCGACATGATGCTAAAGCGATTCTATGGTGAGGACGCAAACCGTACTGGTGGAAGACTTTCAGCTTCAACAGAAGCACTAGTGTTTCCCAAACTGACCAAGCTCACCTTTCCTTACCCTTCTAACATTGTGGAATCTGCAGTTATGAACAAACTGATTTTGCCCAAGTTTCCGGCCTCTTCGTAAACTGAAACTGGGCTACTGTGGTGAAGTCTTCGGCTATCGTTGGAACTTAAACCTGGACAAATATCGACACTTACATGGACCGAAAATCAAGCAATATCTGATGGAAGAAGGTATTGGAAGGTTTGCAGCAAGCTGGATCTCATTTCTGTGTGTTATAGTGGGAAATGGTTGGAGCTCTACGGCTGTCCTAATTTTCTCATCTTCTCTTCTCGGAAAGAAGACAGCGAAAAGTGATCAAGAGAGTGGGCTGAAAATGCTTGTGTCTAAATAATTTTAACTATTATTAATAAAATCAATTTTCTTTGTGAGCTTATACTTTAAATGTTTTAGAGAAACGAATTCACGATGGTAGCTAACTAAATTTCTCCCAGTGGATGAATTTTAATGTAAACTCGAATAAAAACTGATAAAACTATTAAAGTAACTAAATTGTATATTGGTTTTCAAAATCTAATTCATTCTACTTTACATCTGGTTTTTAAAATCTTCAACGAATCGAGGATCCTACTTTAACTTTTTCCCTTTCCTTGATTCCAGATATTGAGGGTTGTATTTTCTAGGCACTACATTTGCCCATGCTGCTTGTTCATGTGATTCCCCAAGTTATTGTCCATATCTCCTCACAAAACTGACACGGAAATGGCTTCTCTCGCGTGTGGGTTCTTAAATGCTCAAACAACTTGTCGTCCGTTTGGCACTTTTTTCACAAAATAGACAGCAAAATTTCCCAGGAAGACGGACAACTATGAGCCAATTTATGGGCAGTAAGCACATACCGACTTCTAAACGCCTTTCCACACAAATCACAAATAATTTTTTTGGAACTTCGTCGGCTATCCCTGTTTTCAGCATGAATTTGCGTGTGGCTGGTGAGTCCACTTTGATGAACACATTTTTTTCCACACTGTGGACAAACAAAAGTGTTCTTACTATTAGCAGCTAAATGGGTGATTACTTTATGCCACTCCAGTCATTCCTCCTCTCAAACCTCTTGTCACATTCTTGAAAGTCACAGATAAAGTTAAACTCGAAACATTCTTTTTATGACTTTTGATTCGGTGATTTTGCAATTGAGCCAAATTTGCTAACTTCTCCACAATCTCCACACTTTAAAGGTTTCTCCGTGTATTTTGGCCTTATGCGAAGACAGTGAATGTATCTCCGAAAATATGCAGGACATTCGACTTTTTCTTAATCTCTTAAGGAGCCAACCCTTTTGTATCATTGAATATTTTTGAGTGCTCGTTCGGTCCTGATAGACTTGCATATCTTAATTTACATATTGGACAAGAAAATATTTTAGATGGGACGCCTAAATGAAGCTTTAGGTGGTGGTCAAGGTAAAGATCCTTCCTGGCCGAGCTGAATGGGCAACGTGAACAAGAACTGTCGAGGTCCCCTTTCTCATATTGATATAACGATTTTTAACACCAATTTCTGAATTGCCAGACTGATGAGTTGATTCGTGTAATGCCAGTTTTGGAGCGTAGGTCTCCACAAGGTCGCACTCCGAACAGGCAAATGTTCCGTGCTGCTTTTTGTGAAGGTCAGAGTCATCAGCAAATTGGAACGCATTGAGCAGCTTTCAAACTCACACACAAACTTCCTTCCAATTGTTTTACACGGACATTTTTCAGCCGTCTCTTGAGCAGGAGCACCACTTTATTATGCTCGTGTTTCTTGAGGCGAATCAATAGCGAGTTGTTGCTTGTGCATTGAGCATGGAAGGTTGTTCACCTCCACGAGCTAACGTTTCACGTTCATTTGCTTTTACATGCATTTCAGAAGCTTCATTCTGCACTTTTTCAGCTATCAGCACCACTCTTGTTTAAATCGAAATTTTAAATGCTCAAATAAATGGACAAAATAGTATGCAGATAAACAAATTCAAGAGTTAAGTTTTATTATAGAAAACAACTAGATTGAAGCAATGTATTTATTTAGAAATAAAGTTGTATTTAAAAGCTATTGAATATGCATGAAACTATAATACATTTAAAACAAATCTCCAGTAGCCAAAATGGTGTTAATTGTATAATCCAGCGTATTGGCAACATAATTTGTCTTGATATCTCGATCCGCTATCCCAATATCTCAACAGGAATGGCAACGGGCTTTAACATTTTCAAATACCTTTTCAAATATTTTCTTCGATCGCTCGACATTTTCGTATAACCCAGTTCCATTCTCCACTTTGATATGTTTGCCCCACTTATTTCGAAAAAATCGGAAGGAAACTTTAGCCCAAATAAAATAGCTAAAATAGTGACAAAACACAAGCACAACGTACATGCAAAGAGATAAAATGGTAAAACACCAAAACCTCGAACTGCCAACGTGGTGAAAGCTACAAAATTAATAAAGGCTATAGTGAAAAACAAAGTTGAAACGCGTTTACAGTAGTCGCCGCTGATCTCAACCAAAATTTGAATTTGTCTGTAGTACAGCAGGCTGCTAGAATTCATCGGTATTTTAGAAATATGTTTTAAAGTCTTGCGCAATGATGACATTTGGCCGAATCCACAAGTCATAAAGGGCAACGGTCAAGTAAAATTCATACATTGCATCACTGATAGTTACGAATAACCTAAACAATTTCACAAATGGGTTATATATCGAGATGTCAAAGTTCCACAAAGATATGATGCCCTCACTTCCTTTAAGTCCTAATAAAAGATAGTAAAGTGGGTCAATGTTCATATAAACCAAAATTGCCGGAAAAACAGTAGTTGATAACACAGCTCCGATAACACTGAGATACATCAGCAATCCAACCCAGTCACAGTCGCCTTGTAGGATTTTTATTACCTCTGTCAAATAAAATTGATTTTTAGGCTTCTATACTTCAATATTAAATTTCTATCAACTCACCCTCAGCCACACTGGCCTGGTTAACCATCTTATTCGATATTTGTCTTCGAGTAATTTGCATCTCCATTTCGAAATAACTGTTAGCAATTTCTGCCATCGTGAAGCCATGACCGAGTGCTAGAGCTTCACTGCAAGCAGCGTACCCCATGATAAATGCGAGGATTGAGAATACAAGCTTTTCTTCTTGTGATTGCTTTTCATTTAGTAATTTAGTGGCAGTGAAACGAAACAAGAAGATTGCATACACAGCATTGATAATTACTCCACAGGACAGGCAGAAATGAAGATAGAGTTTTCGTTTACGTGTTTCAAAACGCCACTTTTTGCAGGACACATCCCAGTTTAAAATGTAGGGCAAGCTAGGGATATTACAGCGTTGGTGGAGATTGTACGCTTTTATTAACAAAGGAGTCGTCATTCTGTTGGCAACAATTGGTAATTTACAGAGTTCTTAGCACTTTCCTAGTTTGTACGCAACGTGGAGTTTGAAAGAGAAGAAGAATGCATGAAATGCGTTTAACTTGTATTTCATGACAATTAAAGTGTTTTGCTAATAGTTAAATCAAGGATAGACCTTGCTGAATAAATTGGAATACGTATGTTGGATTATCCCAATTGGGTTGTTTGATGTCGTTTAAAAAACCAAATAAATAAAACACCTAATCATTTACAACCTTCAGCAATATCCTTACCATTTCAAACAAAGAATATTTAATTTTAATGACCCAACAGCCCCAAAATCACAAATAATTCTAGCTCTCGATTTCCACCGTAATAGCTACAAATTTAACAATACACGTGGAGACCTTATAACTTCTTTAAGCTGAGCTTTACAAGGACAAATCGTTGTAAGCCAAAGTATGTCTGGTTATTTTGTGTTTAAAAATATATATTTCGGGGATTTTATACGCAGTGAAATGCGCAATTTAGTGAAATTATTGTTTGATTAATTTTAGCTGATACAAGAAAGAATTTAAAAGCATTCTGTAAAATCCTCATCATAGTATGAGTTTTTCTCGTAGTGCTGGTATTATTTTTGCTACACACTTGAAGTCCTTAATCAACACAAAACATAAAAGAATTTAAAAAGCTTTGTTACCTTATGACATTTAGTATTTATATGTTGTATACATTTAAGATAACTAGTTTGGTTTTAAAAAATGGCGACACTAATTGCTTACCTTTACCAGATTGTATTTCTACTGAATTTTTTTAATTAATCTAAACTTGAGCAGCAACGTTGACAAAAAGCTTTCCGCTGGATTACAAAAGCATCAACATGTCCATTACAGTAACTATTTCGACTATACTTGGCTGTGTAAATTAGGCTACGGATTGAAATCCCTTTCTATTCACCAGCAATATAAACTAATATATAAATTCTACGGTTACTTATTTATTTCAACGCATTTGTCAAGTAAAGTAAAAAAGTAAAATTACGAAAAAGTTTTTAACTTATTTAATTCACCTTATTCTAAACTTTAAATGACATAAAATGTTCACAAGTTCAATTAAAAATATAAGGAGCAACCTCAAACAAAGCCTCAACATCGGCATTATCAGACATTCAATCCAACTTTTTATCCCAATTACAATTAACCGCCTCATTTCAAACATGAAATATGTCACGGCCATCAGTAGAGACAATCCAGAAATATAGAATACGGTCACATAATTCCCATCAAGTGAAATTGCTTTGCATTCATGACCAGAATATTTTGCATCTTTCACAGTTCCATTCCAAGTGTTTAGCCTAAATAGCCAACTTTTCCATAAGTCAACTAAACCAGATTCAAATATTCCATGGACTCTTTTAGTGAAAATTGATGCGGGCATTGGCACGTACGCAAAAGCCCAATTTTCATACACGCGACCATACGACTCATCACTCAATATAACATTTTCCGCAGCGGATTTTCCTTGCGTGTTCCGTACATGTTCGCGTAAATTTAAATACATTTCCCGAGCTTCGGTTAATTCGTCAAAATAAGTATCCGTAGCGCAATTAGACATTATATTAAAATAAGTTCCAGGCGACGTCAAATTTATAAACTCCACATCGGTTTTAGGTAAATGAATCCTTGCTTCTGTTAGTTCATACAACGTCAAGTTTTGACTCCAAAATGTTACTGGAATTTTAAACAGCTCTATAATATTATTTTCCGATAAGGTTTCAGAAAGCCGGTGTATTTCATTAGGTGGGAATAAGTAGTGTCTTGTATTGTTGGTGAAATTATTCTGAAATTATTTGCTACTAGTTGATCCACTGTTTTAATACCCAGTTTTGGAATTGGAGCCGCCAGTTCCTCAATATTTTTTCCCTGGTAGCCGTAGGTAAGAACAATTCCCACTAAAATCCAGGCCCCTGATATTAATTTATACTCATGTATAATTTTGTTACCCTGGCAAAGTAAAATATCAAATGCAAACGTTGCGTCGGAAATTTGCGCTCCTTCTTCGCCCCTGCTTGCTTTTTCCTTCATCAATTATGTTGTAAACGTGGTTAAATGCTCTTAGTGCTATTCCACTTAAAACTGCACTAATCAGGACCATCATCCAAATGTAGCGGTCAAATGCTGAAATATACCCTTTTAAAGAGAGTCCTCCCAAACTTTTAATTGGTGCGCAAGTCACAAAGTGCAACTCCATTAGTTGGCTACTGTAAAAGTACTCGGTTTGCACGAATGGTAGATTTGAAGCATAAAATGTGGATGATCGCCTTTCCACACATGTCCAATTTCTGTTTTTCCTTTTAACGTTAGGTTTGGTTGAAAAAAGGAGAGAAAAAGCATATTTGATCAATCTTGCCATTCCTACTATCCAGCAAATTTGGGGATGTGAAAACGTGGT
This sequence comes from Orchesella cincta, assembly GCA_001718145.1. Lineage (NCBI taxonomy): Eukaryota > Metazoa > Arthropoda > Collembola > Entomobryomorpha > Orchesellidae > Orchesella > Orchesella cincta. The sequence goes on along the minus strand of LJIJ01003610.1, from coordinate 7,818 downwards.
CAAAACTATCATCGACGAATAGGTTGACCCATTTATAGCTTCCTGTAAATAGGTGCCGTAGGTTTTCTAAATCTGTCATGCTTTTCATCATTTTTGAGTTGTACTCAGTTGAGGTCTTTGCTACCGCAAGTTCATACATTCGTATTTGATCAGTATATTCTTTGCAATATTCCTGATGATGAACTACGTATGTTTGGGAAATGAAGTAGCCACTATTGCGAACTTGAACTTTTTCAATTTTAAAGAATAAAATAGTTGGCATGCAAACTTGTGACGTGTAGCCCCATAGTGGTCCGTTTTTCCAGTTGTACTCTAAGCATTTCGAAGACGATGTCAGTTTTGAAATCATTTGATTCTCAAGCTGTCCTAAGTGGATGAAAAAGAAACGAGATTTGGTTCCAATCACAGTACCTGTGTTAAATTTTATACCAAAACCAAATAAATTTTCTGCACTTATTAGAAAATTTATAACAAAAAACGACATACCGGTCATTTGCATGTTTATATCTCGCGTTCTGTACTCAAAGTCAAATATTGGATTCCAGACGGATTCAGGAGCATCAGTTGCCTTCCATGATGCACACGAGTTGGGATCCAAGTACGCCATTGCCACGCAGTTTTGTCTGGGAGAAGGCGGTGCAGTGAATTTAAAGTCACTTCCATCATTCTGCAGATAACATTTGCCATCGCATTTAAAACCATGAATTGGTCTGCAACCTGATTGCCTCGGATCCAGGTAATAATATGGATTGAGAATTATAACAGGATTTATTAGTGGTTTTACATAGTATGTTTCACGCAGGCTTCCCTTCAAGCGCAGGAGGAAAAATGTTTGGAACATTATTTTTTAAACAAATATCATAATAAATAGTTTTTGTTGGGTTTTGTTTAAATCGTAAGAGATGTATAAAGCAACTTACATTTTTAAATTGTCCAATCCTTGGTGTTATGAAATACAGGGTGCAGTCCCGAAACAACTCAAATTCATCGTGGAGTATAAGTCTCTTGTCGGAAATCACTTCTACAGGGTGTATTTTAACGGTTAGAAAAACGACTGTAATAAAAAGGTAACCAAAATGGAAAGAAGTTTTTCCTTTAGTCTTATATTTCATATTCGTGTTCTTCAACCGCTTACGATTTAAATCAACTCCTAAATGATGTGCTTTCGATCCAAAGCTTTCAATAATACCATGTATTTGCCCTAGCGTTTGATGTGCCGATCTATAAACCCAATTTGCAGCTTAGATAGGAGATATGTTGCGATCAATAAGTAGTCAGCCATACTTAATGTTTAAATGAGCCCAATTGTTTCCTCAATTCATAAACTCATTAAAAAACTAAACCTAAAAAACTAATCCTAAAAATAATGGAAAACGCCTACTTAATATCTACGCAGCAATATATTCAAACGAAACAATATACGGTTCTACGTGTATATATTACTTCTGTCGTGTTAACCTATCTCCTAATATTCGTGGTCACATAAGCTTTTACACGCTACGGATTTCAATTGACTTCTTTTATATTTAACTTGCAACCCCGTGTAGCTTATAGAATACGCATTCTAGCAAACTATGTATGTCATTTCCTAAATTTTGGAAGAAAAACTGAAACAGTTTAAGATATCAAACAATTGGAAAGGTAAGTTAATTTTACAGATAGTCACAAAAATGTGACTAATAATTTATTGTTTGCAGATTTGTTTACTTTATGGATAGATTTTTTATTAAGTCTAGTACATTCATTTATAAACTTGTACATAATAAATATGATATTAGACAGCATTGAACACAATGTGCTTTGTTCATGAACTGTTAATGTATTATTTGGCACATAATATCTAACAAAATGTTTTCTTTATATATACACGAACACGCATGCTATAATAAATACTGACGACAACATTAACATTTAAATTTTTCCAGCTCGTAGAAAGTAGACCAAGAACGTTTCATCGAAAAATCAAGGAAATTTATATAATAAAATTTACTTAAAAAATTTATTATAATATACAGTAATAATAATATATACTGTTAATATACATACGTATATATAATCTATAGATTAATGTGCTATGTAACCATAGAGTATTTGAAAGACTGCTTTAAAACTTTTAAAGCAGTAGTTGTAAATATTAGTACAACCTGTCAAATCTATGTTAATTAAATGTCCTGTCACCTGTAGATAGGGTTTAGTGTGTACTGATGAACGTTCATAATGATTGACTTCAATTACGCATGGAACTGAAACGTCCAATATCATGATTTTAAGGTAGATGCCTTGTGACCTTAGTTGGGAACAAATTCTACTGTGAACAATTTTTGTGTGTGCTTTGTAGAAGAATATGGTCTATTGTAATGGAAATTAATGTAAACTATATTTCACAAGATAACGCACACAGATAGGTTTAACTTTTGTTTGTATACATGCATTCCATGTTTGCGGATAGTGCAGCCAGGTTTCAAGTAGAAATGCAATATTTCCTTGCTCATGTTTCACAGTTCATCATTCATATCCACGAATTTCACACTGGAATAACTATTACACATTCATTGATAAATGCCCAAACTGACAGCAGACTTATAAACTGAGATGTCGAGCATAACATAGATTTACACAGAAAATATTAACCTATAAAAACCGATGAAAGAATGATGAAACATGATTTTATCTGGATGCAAATTCAAGAAAATAGTTTTTGCTTCTTGATAAAGTTGGAGGAGCAGTTGTAGGTCTTTGAAAAGTGAGAGCATAAAACACATAATATCTGTTGCTTGTTTTACATTGCCCATTGATAAAAGTATACAGATTGTATCAAGCCAATATTGCTAATGACTAATGTTCAAGCAGATGCATCATGGCATGAGAAACTACTCTAATTTTTATTCAGATATACAGAATACTCACTTACATTTGCACAAATGGTTTTATCTTATTACTGAATGAGCACCGGCTGGTTTCCATTCATAAATTTCATGAGCAGAAAAATGTACGTTCATAAATAGAAAGATCAGGGCCCATCCTACGGTGTCAGAAAGTGTCAGGAGTCTGACAGGCCGGGACGCTGACACCTTGAAAATTAAGCCGGGCCTTTGGAGAAGAGGCCGGGAGGTGAAGTCACAAGAAAAATGTTATAAATAAAATATATGAATAAATTTATAAACCGGTAAGAGTAATGAAAAGCCCAGGTAAATTAATTAATATTTTTTATTGGGCAGCATTTTGTGAACGTCCGTACGCTACAAAATTTGGAGCTTTAAAAAATCAATTTTAAGTATAAGCGATTTGTTTGAATCCCATTTTAATGAAAAATTAACAAACTTTTATTCTACTTGAAGGAGTTTTAGAAACTAAAGACACCATAAAATTACTCTGTTTTACATTTACTCAAAACTTTCTTCCTTTACAAATATCCTGACCATATTAACGTACCATCAGGCTTGTATATTCCATGGATTAACTAATTCAATCCTTTAATCGGATTAATTTTAATCCCTAATCCTTAATCTCACACTCAGTTTTGCCGTAGATTAATCCTTAATCCATTAATCCCACCAATCTTCTCAAAATCATCTAATCCTTAATCCAAGTAATTGGATTTTGAGTAAAACTAATCAGATTATTAAATCCCATATTGGATTAATCAAACCACTAAATTCACGCAAAAAGTTTAATTTTATATCGATTTATCCATTTTAGTCGTACAATTTGTGGAAAAAATCCTGTCTCTGAAGCATTGGCATATACATTTGTTTTCAAGCATTTAAACGTGCGTCACACACGGTTTTTTGAAGAATTTACGTCGTATAAGAAATAAGCTAACTCTTCAAAACACTGGTTTGAATTGCTGTTACAGTACTACTGTTAGAAATCTAAATTATTCAGGGTTTGGAAGATTAAGCAAAATGGCGTTGAAGATTAGAGATTAGAGATTAAAGAATTTGAATCTCTCAGATTAGATTACAGATTGAGATTAAGCTAATTTTTTTTCGATTCTACAGATTAAAAATTACAGATTAAGCAATTTTTTCCGTTTCTTCAGATTACAGATTGAGATTAAGCTATTTTTTTTCGATTTGCAGATTAAAGTTTACAGATTAAGCTATTTTTTTCTGATTCTTGAGATTACAGATTAAGTTAACCTTAATCTTTAATCTGCAAAATCGAAAAAAATTAGCTTATCTCAATCTGTAATCTGAAGAAACGGAAAAAAATTGCTTAATCTGTAATTTTTAATCTGTAGAATCGAAAAATATTAGCTTAATCTCAATCTGTAATCTAATCTGAGAGATTCAAATTCTTTAATCTGTAATCTCTAATCTTCAACGCCATTTTGCTTAATCTTCCAAACCCTGAACAATTTAAATTTCTAACAGTAGTACTGTAACAGCAATTCAAACCAGTGTTTTGAAGAGTTAGCTTACTTCCTATACGACGCGAATTCTTTCAAAAGAAACCGTGTGTGTGACGCACGTTTAAATGCTTGAAAACAAATGTATATGCCAATGCTTCAGAAACAGGATGTTTTCACAAATTGTACGCGACTAAAAATGGATAAATCGATATAAAATTTCAAACTTTTTCGTGAATTTAGTGGTTTGATTAATCCAATATGGGATTAAACAATCTGATTAGTTTTTACTCAAAACCCAATTACTTGGATTAAGGATTAGATGATTTTGAGGAGATTGGTGGGATTAATGGATTAAGGATTAATTTACGGCAAAACTGAGTGTGAGATTAAGGATTAGGGATTAAAATTAATCCGATTAAAAGATTGAATTAGTTAATCCATGGAATATACAAGCCTGATGGTACGTTAATATGGTCAGGATATTTTAAATGGAAGAAAGTTTTGAGTAAATGTAAAACAATAAGTAATTTATTCATGCCCGCAACCACCGAGGGGTCTAGGGGTTTTACATTACCCCCCTGAAATTTTCCAGCACCCCCCGGAATTTCGCCCAAACCTCCCAGAATTTTCTACAATTCTCCTAAAAACTGAAATTTCAATAAAGCATCAGTATTTTGGTCAATTAAAAGCAGCAAGTTTTGGATTTATAAAGAGTTTTCCTTAAAAATTGCAAAATTTACAATAATTTGAGTTTTCGTAAGTTAATTTTAGCGGTTTTTCCACTTCAAAGTTTACGCTTTTTTAAGGGGCCGAAAATTTTTGGCTCCCAGACCCCCCTGATTTTAAGTCGAGGTTACGGGCCTGAGTAATTTTATGGTGTCTTTAGTTTCTAAAACTCCTTCAAGTAGAATAAAAGTTTGTTAATTTTTCATTAAAATGGGATTCAAACAAATCGCTTATACTTAAAATTGATTTTTTAAAGCTCCAAATTTTGTAGCGTACGGACTTTCACAAAATGCTACCCCAATAAAAAATATTAATTCGTTTACCTGGGCTTTTCATTACTTTTCATAACATTTTTCTTGTGACTTCACCTCCCGGCCTTTTCTCCAAAGACCCGGCTTAATTTTCAAGGTGTCAGCGTCCCGGCCTGTCAGACTCCTGACACTTTCTGACACCGTAGGATGGGCCCTGATCTTTCTATTTATGAACGTACATTTTCTGCTCATGAAATTTATGAATGGAAACCAGCCGGTGCTCATTCAGTAATAAGATAAAACCATTTGTGCAAATGTAAGTGAGTATTCTGTATATCTGAATAAAAATTAGAGTAGTTTCTCATGCCATGATGCATCTGCTTGAACATTAGTCATTAGCAATATTGGCTTGATACAATCTGTATACTTTTATCAATGGGCAATGTAAAACAAGCAACAGATATTATGTGTTTTATGCTCTCACTTTTCAAAGACCTACAACTGCTCCTCCAACTTTATCAGGAAGCAAAAACTATTTTTTGAATTTGCATCCAGATAAAATCATGTTTCATCATTCTTTCATCGGTTTTTATAGGTTAATATTTTCTTGTAAATCTATGTTATGCTCGACATCTCAGTTTATAAGTCTGCTGTCAGTTTGGGCATTTATCAATGAATGTGTAATAGTTATTCCAGTGTGAAATTCGTGGATATGAATGATGAACTGTGAAACATGAGCAAGGAAATATTGCATTTCTACTTGAAACCTGGCTGCACTATCCGCAAACATGGAATGCATGTATACAAACAAAAGTTAAACCTATCTGTGTGCGTTATCTTGTGAAATATAGTTTACATTAATTTACATTACAATAGGACCATATTCTTCTACAAAGCACACACAAAAATTGTTCACAGTAGAATTTGTTCCCAACTAAGGTCACAAGGCATCTACCTTAAAATCATGATATTGGACGTTTCAGTTCCTATGCGTAATTGAAGTCTGCGTCAATCATTATGAACGTTCATCAGTACACACTAAACCCTATCTACAGGTGACAGGACATTTAATTAACATAGATTTGACAGGTTGTACTAATATTTACAACTACTGCTTTAAAAGTTTTTAAAGCAGTCTTTCAAATACTCTATGGTTTACATAGCACATTAATCTATAGATTATATATGCGTATGTATATTAACAGTATATATATTATTATTACTGTATATTATAATAAATTTTTTAAGTAAATTTTATTATATAAATTTCCTTGATTTTTCGATGAAACGTTCTTGGTCTACTTTCTACGAGCTGGAAAAATTTTAAATGTTAATGTTGTCGTCAGTGTATATTATACATGCGTGTTCGTGTATATATATAAAGAAAACATTTTGTTAGATATTATGTGCCAAATAGTACATTAACAGTTTCATGAACAAAGCACATTGTGTTCAATGCTGTCTAATATCATATTTTATAATATACAAGTTTATAAATGAATGTACTCAAATTAATAAAAAATCTTTCCATAAAGTAAACAAATCTGCAAAACAATAAATTATTAGTCACATTTTTGTGCTATCTGTAAAATTAACTTAATTTTCCAAATGTTGGATATCTTAAACTGTTTCAGTTTTTTCTTGAAAAATTTAGGAAATGTCATACATTAGTTTTTTAGAATGCGTATTCTATAAGCTACACGCGGGTTGCCAAGTAAAATATAAAAGAAGTCAATTGAAATTCCGTAGCGTTGTAAAAGCTTATTATGTGACCACGAATATTAGGAGATAGGTTAACACGACAGAAGTAATATATACACGTAGCAACCGTATATTGTTTCGTTTGATATATTGGCTTGCGTTGATATTAAGTAGGCGTTTTCCATTATTTTTAGGATTAGTTTTTTAGGTTTAGTTTTTTAATGAGTTTATTGAATTGAGGAAACATTGGGCTCATTTAAACATTAAGTATGGCTGACTTCTTTGATCGCCAACATATCTTCCTATCTAAGCTGCAAATATTGGTGTTTTAGATCGGCACATCAAGACGCTAGGGCAAATATGTATTTGAAAGCTTTGGATCGAAAGCACATCATTTAGGGAGTTGATTTAAATCGTAAGCGGTTGAAGAAACGAATATAAATATAAGACTAAAGGAAAAACTTCTTTCCATTTTGGTTACCTTTTTATTACAGTCGTTTTTCTAACCGTAAAATACACCCTGTAGAGTGATTCTCGACAAGATCTTATACTCCACGATGAATTGAGTTGTTTCGGGACTGCACCTGTATTTCATAACACAAGGATTGGAAAATTTAAAAATGTAAGCTGCTTTATTCATCTCTTACGATTTAAACAAAACCCAACAAAAACTTTTATTTTATTGATATTTGTGTTATAGAAATTAATGTTCCAAACTTTTTTCCTCCTGCGCATGAAGGGAAGCCTGCGTGAAACATACTATGTAGAACCACTAATAAATCCTGT
>LJIJ01003609.1:0-18220 GCA_001718145.1 Orchesella cincta | reverse complement strand
AAGGTGATGCAGAGTGCATACATGAAGTATGCCAAACTAGCATCAATTTCTTTGCTAATTCAAAAGGGGAATGCAAAAGAAAACGATCTTTCAATGAATCCTGTATGAATGACAGTGGGTGTGATGAAGATGCAGATGGTTTCCTTTCTTTTGTAATTCGCGTGTAATGTTGTAGAGGTGAATGAAGCTGCCTAGTTTCGTACGGAGGGAAAATGTGGCGCTGGACAATATCAACAGATGCAATGAACACAAAGAGACAGGGAAGGTATTTGTAGCTGCGAAATCGGTTTTTGATGAAATAAAGAGAGTTTGTATCAGTAGTGTGTTTTGGATTTTGTAATGACACCAAAGATTGTATTATCAACTCACATTGTGTTGAACTTGGAGGGGAGTATAGTTTAAAGCAATGTGTTTGCAACGACGGGTTTCGTTTCTGGTGATAATGAATGTCGACTTACAATCGGACAGCCTTGCGAATACACAAAAGTAGATGAAAATTACCCCTAATTTCCCATTCAAGGGGCAATGTGACCCTATTGCGTCTCTAACCTGTATTGATGGGAACTTGCCAGTGCAGAGCTGAAGAGAAGTATGATGGAGAGAAGAGGAAATGTAGGGGTTTAGTTGGTTTTCACATGTGATCCTGAGGATACAAGCTTTTGTACTCTAAATGCGGAATGTAAACTTCGATGACCTTATTACAGGAAAACGGGAAAGTGTGCATGCAATTCTGGGTGGCAACCGAACAGGAGAGGAAATTGTGTTGAAACATTCACAACAACAAGTGTTGAAACGCCCCAAATACCTACCAACCATCCAATTTATGATATTTAAAGAATGTGCTCTGGAACACATTATTTTATAACAAATCTATCCAAATAATTATGATTTATGCAATTTCCATATAAATATGTTTGATTTTTTTTTCTGCAGCAATGATCTTTATCTGTAATATTTACACTTAAATTAACATGTAAATATTTGATGGCGATGAGAGACATGACGTGTTCTTCCTAACAACGTGAAATTACAATAAATTGTTCAACCAACACCCTTCAAACAGTTTATGATACCTAACGGTTGCGAATTACTCAAAGAAATTTATACCTAGATTTCCTCGGAGGTTCATTTTTACATAAAACCAATATTGAAAAATCAAAGCAACAGCAACGATGGGCTTTACAATATTAAATTCAAAAGCTTTAATTGTATTATTAGCTTTACTTAGCGCTCAAACCGTACTCACTTCATTTTAGGTGTGTACCCAGTCCGTCATCGGTTCTGCCTCATGTTGCCACAGCGAAATGCAAGCGAATTACTCTACAAGCTTGATGCAATACAAAAATACATATTTATTATATTCGGCTAAATAAGCAGGTATCGTGCTGTGCATAAAGCATCATGACGCATCTCTTAACAGTAAAAATGACTAATAATAATGATGCATCTCTTTCGAGGAACGAAATATATATCAGGTAACATATCTATGGTACGAGAAAATGCTTTTCTCTGTCTTCCAGCAGTCTCTTTAAACCCATGCTTTTCATGTATTGAACAACTAATTGCTCCTAAAATTTCCCTGATCGAAACACGTCATCCAAGGGAATAGTTCCCCACGGGAAGGCAGTTGGCTTCTATTATCTTCCAACAAATACATATTTTGTTCGTAAGTCCAATATTCAAAAATACTTCACAAATATATGACTCATAAATATGAGTCATGCATTTATTTTTATTAATGCGATATTTGATTCCAATCAATTGCAGGAATTATCAGCTGGAAATTGGAGGTTACTTATCAAACCAAAAATTAGACTTAACAACTGAGAAGTGAAAGCAGTTTAAATATGTACGACAGTATTAAACTGCAAATAATGGGGAAAAGTCTGCCAAAAGTCAATGCAAGAGCGGTGATTTTATCCCTGCGAATGATAATTATTTTTGTGGTGCTTTTGGCAGTTGGGACAATTCTTTCAACCTCCCTTTACATCATCCATAATGGGAAACCTGAAGACACTCAAATATCAACCCTCAATCAGCTGACCTGGTCAACGATTTACAGCTCAAATACATAGAAAAGGTGCATCATAACATTTCCCACAGCCTTATTCTTGACACCAAGGCCTTGCTCCAGTTACACAACTCCACCAAAGACCAGATAATGAAGATTTATGACGAAACTGAAAAGCGTTCTGAAGAAAAAGAAGCTGAACCGTTGGCACATACAGGAATCAATTAAGTGAGAAAATGGATAAATCGTTTACAACCATCAGTCATGAGCAGACATTCAGAAAGGTGGCGAGTGAAAATTGGAAGCTTTCAAATGAAACCGAGGAACAAATCAAAGAACTTTATGACCAAGAATTCTAGCAGCCAATATGAACTATAAAGGAAGGAATCCTCCTGAAGTTAGTTCTAAATTTCATGAGCATGTTGCTGAGCTAACGCTATCAAAAGCAGTAGACCAGAAAATTGTGCCCTCGTCTCCAGATGTGTTGTATCATTTGAAAGGAATTTTGTGGAGAATGTATAACAAAAACCTTGAAGATCATGTGATCATCGGAATTCGACTTTGGTGAAAGTTATATTAGATCCTTGATTTATTCGAATGGACAACTTAAGAAATGTGGCACGGTTAATACTTATGTTGGACTTGAGAAGTATGATGGCTACCCAGAATTAGATTTAAAATATTTTGTGATTCCACATGCCGAAAACGCGTTACCTATATTTTACGACCTGAAGGAGATAATACGAGCTTGGAACTCCTTCAACGCAAGCAGTAATAAATTGTTCTGGACTTTTAGCGTTCAAAATGGAACTACCGACGGACCTACTGTTTCTTCCCCAACAACAGGAATTCAGCATACTGTTGAATCAGTTGTGGCAAAGTTATTCAAAAAATTTAGAGAGGCTGCCGATGTGAACCGTTGTGTGATTACGATTCCGTATGATTTTACGGAGGACCAAAAGAATCTGATTTTGGAGGCTAGCAAAACAGCCGGATTTGAAGAGGTTACCCTTTTAGATGAGGATATTGCCGCAGCATTTACTTTGGAATATGTTCACGGACCTTGGAATGCTTCTAAAACATTATCTTCCTCGAATTTAACCAGTTGGCTTGGAAAGTTTACATTTTAGAAGGTCGTCAATCAGTATTTACGAGAGTTGCATCAGAGGTATACAGTAAAACTGAGGATCTTGTTCATATCTGCATCAAAGAGTATTGCCAGCAGGTTGATTGTGACATGGAAACATTTAAGTATGATGGGTCTTTTGAAGCTAGAGTTCGTTGGAGGCAGCTTTATGAAGATTGTGAAGATGCGATTTTTCAGTTCACAGAAAATCGAAATGAGGAGCTTTACCCTCTTTTTAGATTCCAGAATTGGCCAACCAAATCTATTTACCGAAACACCACTGAAGAAGCTATTCAAAAACAAGTCGAAAATTTTACTCAATTTATTGATTCCGTTCTTCGACAACAACATGTTAAGCTTTCCAAAGAAAAGATTGATGAGGTTATCATGGGTGGGAAATACGGGAGTCTTCATGTGGTTAAAGAAACTATTAGTGGGTATTTTAATGGAAAGGATCTATCTATTAATGATGTTTTACCGGTTGATACGATTGCGTATGGGGCTGCAGTTAAGGGTTTAGAACTGGCTGCAACAGCTATTCAACGAAGTCGCCTGAAGAGAACCCCTGTAAACATGTTTTAAGTTTGTAAGTCAAAGTAAAAACTTGCAAATTCAAGCAGTAAAAAGAATTTGTAGTTTAACTGAATTCCGATTTCAAATGCTATATAAATTATTCGCCGTAACATATATTATAAAAACATGCTGGTTCCTGATTCTTGTTAACAAATTTATTGTGTAATTATTACAAAATGCGGACTCAATCTGAGTGAATTGTGTTGATAAATGTTTATTTGAGAGTAGTTTTGTCTATAAGCTTCAAACAAATAATTTGAAAGTTATGTTAAATAAAAGCAACTGCACTGAAAAATTTATGCGCATTTGTTTTTTTTAAATTTGGTGAACCATGCTTATATTTACAATGTTGTTCTCAGGCATAAGTTGTTAAGAGGAAAAAATTCTTCCTCTTCTTCTGAAATCAATCGGGAACCCACTCAATTACAAAGCTAACTTGACATGAACAGTTCATAATATTGTGTGCTTCGCTTTTTTGTAGTAAGTAATGCAAACAAAGTAATGGAAGCTTTAATGCCACTTTATGTACTTGCAGCTCCTTGTTTTATATCTTAAGTTAAGATTAGCTTGTAAAGAAGTTATGTATTTTTTACAGGAGAGAATACCCATTATTCTGCTGTAAGATCTTGTGACTCAAACTGTGCGAGGCATCTGAATAGTTGCGGATAGCTTCCATTTCAAAAAAGATCTAAACTGCATTCTATGCAAAATTTCTTGAGAAAAATAACTAGATTCTGTAAACTAACCTAACCATTCATGCAACGTTTTATAATTTTTCATACTGTTTGTTTTGTGTTGGTTAACAAGGGGTTTTCCGTGAGATACACCGATAAAAATCTTAAATAAGTTGTAAATTAAGACAGGGCAAACTTATTAATTAACGTAAGTAAAACGTACTACAAAGTATCCACTCAATTTTTGCAGAAACATTGCTATTTAAAATCAAGGGCAACATTTTGTGAGTATGTTATAATTAGGCGAGCCGTGACGCATCGCATAATGCTCATTAAGTTGGTATGCATTCCGTAAGTCATTCTTACATCTACTCCCACTTCTTCCTCTGGAACTGTTTCATTTCATGAATTTAGACAATTTCAGCAATCGAAAGAAAATACACGAAGATCTAGGTGCATTGCAATTACGCAGTGATTTCACTTTTTAAAGGTCAAGTCCCGGTTATCTTTGTAACTAGAACTAATGTACAGAACTACAAAGGCGCAATTTGATACTACGCTTCTAAACTCAACCTAACTGTTGTATATATGTATGTATGAGTAAGAAACCGTCTTGGTTTCAATAACTCGTAAATTGTGCAGTGTACGTCATGAAACGTTTTGTTTGGCTATATTTTGAGACGCAAACAGCATCGAGAAATTTAATCTACCCATTGAATGGTACTATTTTGCTAAGCTTAAGCAGATCTTTGGTTGTCTCACCCAGAGCTATACTGGAGCTCACTCTGTCTTACGTGGATACTCCAATGTGACTCGGTTTCACCTCATTCACAAATCAATGCGAGCAAATACGATTTGCATTGAAAACTATTGGGTCTCTTTCATACATAAAAATTGTAATATTGTATAATACAGTGTAAAAATAAGATTCGTATGAAAAACCTACATATAATATGAAAACACAATCCATATCACAACCAAGATCTTGTGACCAGTGATTTTCATTCAGATCATCCATGTGCATTGCGACTCTGTATAGCTTTCATCATCTTTGCTCAAGCATAGTGGTTAATTGCTTGAAAAGTATATCCATGACAAAAAATACTTAATTTACGTTGTGAAACATCACCATAATAATATGCATTTAAACTACAGTAGCACAAGATGTATGAAGCGTAAAAATGACGAATCGCTTTCAAGGAAAGAAATGTACATATATCACGCAACATATCTGTGGTACGAAGAGATAAAGGAAAACGTTTTTTCTTTTCCAGATCTCATGTATTTTCGTTTGCAAAAATATTGTGGGGCGTAAATTCCTTTTCAGTCTCTTGGGTGAGTCATATCTACTCATTTGGTTATGAGAGCTTAAAAACATGGTTTGATACCCAGTTTGGTGGAAGTTAGACTGATTAAAAATCATTGATATTGTAGTTAAAGTTGTAAAAACTCATATTAACATAAGTTACCTGTACAATTGGTACTTCTTTCATTTTCATCACTTTTTTAAATTGAAGTGGAAGTGAGGACTTGCTTTAATTTAAGTTCAATTTTGAATTAAAACCACGAAGAAATAAATAAACGAAGGATATTATAAAAGGTAGGAAAGTGAGGAATTATTCAATAATTAAAAATTTTCATGTACAAATTAGATTGTATAAAACAAGCCTTAAATCATCATCTTTTAAATTTTTTTGTTTTTCAGAGTCTCAAACAGTAGTCTATCGTTTGTTTTCCTTGATCGTTTTATAAACGTCACTATTCATCGAAGAGGATTTTCCTCCACAGAAAGGAAGTTGCTTCGGTTCCACACCCCTCCGTTCTGAGTAAGTCCAATACTCAACAGACTTCCCTTAATACGACATATCTTATACATTTTGTATATACGCATAATATTATCAGTTCAATATTTCATTCTTGTCATTTGCAGGAAGTCTCAACTGAAATATATTTTGGTCCTGCTTGAACGTTAGCGATAGTTCCATCAAAAGTTTATTTATCAACTCAAAAGTGCAAGTAGTTTAAAAATGTGCGACTTCATAGAACTACAAAACATGGGGAAAATTACTCGCCAAACCCCATCTCGAGGCAACCCCTCTACGGTGACATTTACCCTACGAACTATAGTTATTTCGGTACTGATTTTGACTGCTATCTTTGCAACACTGCTTTTGACCGCCTACATCATTCATAAGAATGAGCTGAAGCAATTGAAAGTTCAGGTATCAACATCAGAGTGTGCTTACTTGATTATGAATTTGCAACAAGAATACGCGAAACGATGCACCAAAACATTTCGCGCAGCCTTTTTCTAGACACGAAAACCCTTGCTCCGGTTACACAACTCCACCAAAAACCAAATTCTGGCAGCATACGATCGAACTGAAAAGTTATTCGGTGAGAAAGAAACTATTGCAATCTACAGGAATCAACTTAATGAAAAACTAGATAAATCTTTTGAAATCATCAGTCATGAGCAAACATTCAGAAGAATGGCAAGTGAGGACTGGAAACTTTCAAGTGAAACCAAGGAACAAATCACGAGCTTTATGACAAAGAATTTCAAGCAGCAGTTATAAACTATGAAGGTAAAGATCCTGAAGTTAGTCTGTGTTTCATCAACATGTTTCTGAACTTACGCTGTCAAAAGCAGTAGTCCTCAAAATTGTTCCACCGTCTCAAATAGTATTTGAGCGACTGCAAAAAATATTGTGGACAAAATACAACAAAAAACTTGAAGATCATGTTGTCATTGGAATTGACCTTGGTGAAAGATATATTAGCTCATTTCTCTACAAGAATGGACACCTCCAAGAAATTTCTAAGTATGACACCTTTGTTGGGCTTGAGAAGTATGATGGCTTCTCAGTACCAAACTTAAAAAAATGCCGTAACCTACAAAAGATGAAAGCGATCTATATTTTACGACTTGAAGGAGATAATACGTGCTTGGGACTCCTTCAACGCATAGTAGTAATAACTTGTTCTGGACTTTTAACGTTCAGAAGGGAGCTAGTGAGGACCTACTGTTTCTTCCTCATCAACAGGAATTCAACATTCTGTTGAATCAGTTGTTGCAAAGTTATTCCAAATGGTTAGAGAGGCTGCCCATGTGAACCGTTGTGTGATTACCATTCCGTATGACTTTACGGAGGACCAAGAGAATCTGATTTTGGAGGCTAGCAAACAGCCGGGTTTGAAGAGGTTACCTTTTAGATGAGGATATTTCGCCGCATTTACTTTGGAATATGTTCACGGACCTTGGAATACAACTAAAAAAATTTATTCCTAGAATTTAATCAGTTGGCCTGGAAATTTATATTTTAGAAGGACATCAATATAACTTTACTAGGGTTGTCAGAGGTATATAGTAAAACTCAAGATGTTGTTCAAATCTGTTTAAAAAACTATTGTGAGCAGGTTGACTGTGAAAAGGGAACATTTAAGTATGATGGGTCTTTTGAAGCTAGAATCCGTTGGAGGAGCCTTTATGAAAAGTGTCAAATCGCGATTATCATTTTACAAAAAATAGGAATGATAATCTTTACTTTGACCTCTCAGAACGGCCTTTCATTGTTTTCTATCGCAACGGAACTGAGGGAACCTCTTAAAGAACAAGTTAAAATTTTACTCATTTTATTGATTCGTTCTCAGACAACGACATGTTAAGCTTACCAAAGAAAAGATTGATGAGGTAGTCTTAGTGTGGAAAATACGGGAGTCTTCGTGTGTTTATAGAAACTATGGTAGGTATTTTAATGGACGAACCTGACAATTAATGGTTTTCACCAGTTGATACGATTGCGTATGGGGCTGCAGTTAAAGGTTTTGCAATTGGCTGCAGCAGCGATCAAACAAGGTCGCGTAAATGAAACCGTTCTATAATGCTGCACAAGTAAAATTTGCAATTTCTTGCTAGCAGTAGTTTGAAATAAAGCATTTGGTGTATTATATAGAAAGTTACTAATTACATTTATCATTAATTTTTTACTAACGCTGCTACCAAATGTTAGTATTGTAATGTTTGAGAAATTTAAGTAATGCCTTGAGACTAATTA
This sequence comes from Orchesella cincta, assembly GCA_001718145.1. Classification (NCBI taxonomy): domain Eukaryota; kingdom Metazoa; phylum Arthropoda; class Collembola; order Entomobryomorpha; family Orchesellidae; genus Orchesella; species Orchesella cincta. Next base: position 9,778 of record LJIJ01003609.1, on the reverse strand, counting down.
AGTTTAATGTTATCTGTGTATACAGTTTTATAAAATATTATTGCCGCTGTAATAATTGCAAACTCAACCTGTGTGAAATTTTGTATGTTAAGTATTAATTTGAGAGTAGTTTTTTATACAAAATACAGTCAATTGCATTTAAAAAAATGTTTACTGTTAAAGTTGTTTTTGCTTAATATAACTGTTCTGCAAAATTTGAACGTTTTTGTTTGGATCGGTTTGTCAAAATCTGGGAATATATGTTAACCTGTACTACATTATATAACCGGCATCAGTCGCTAAGTTGAAAAAGTATTGTTTACGCTATAATGCGTATTAATGATTAATAAACTGTTTGATATGAAATCAATTTGAGTTCTGTGGAGATTTATGTTCGTTGTGTACAACACCGCAAATTTTTCCGATTAATATAAATTAATCCATGCTTTACATCAGATATTTTTAAGTCTACGAACCAAACGAGTTTCTTGTACGTAATACTAGTAATAATAATAAAAACCTCAAAGATGAGAATTTCATCGATACACATTACACATAATGTAGATTTATTGTCGTGAGTCGTGTATCCACATAACCCCAAGTTTATTCTGTATAAAGAATTCTAAAATATTTTTTAATTAAGTAGTTGTGTGCCATTAAAAGTTTGCTGCAATAATTCAACCATAAGAAGCCCAGTACCTCTAGTACCACTTCAATGCAAAAAACCAATAATCGTTTTACCCACCATACAGAAAGGTTACTTATATAAAAAACAACATCACTTGAACTTTCAAGGTCGACATTTTTAAAGTATGCTTAGTGACAATTGGTTGGTCGTACAGTTGCATACAAGCATACTAAACGTTTTGCAAGTTCGCGAAGTGGCTTTCGTAAAACTCAATTCCTTTTGTAAATGCAATAAATTTTTCATGCACTAAATGTGCGTTATGCAAACACAATCTGTAGAGAAAAGTATGACTTATGCATCTATGCACTTTGACGAAACCTTGTATCATAAATATAATTGACATCATACTTTACACGTTGTTTTGGTTCCTATACACATATATTTGAATGAAAACACTTTGAGATACATTGTATGCATAAAAATATATGGTCTTCTGTTGTCGATGGTGAACTCATATGCCCTCGCAAACTGAAATGTATGAAACAAATTGCATGAAAGGATTATGGATATGAAAGTAAAGCTCTGAAATGGAACTGCAAGATACACGCAGATAACAGTTCATAATATTTTGTGCTTCGTTTTTATATAAAGTAGTCAAACAAAGTAATGAAAGATTTGACAACACTTAAAGTAAAGTTCATAAAGAGCATATGAAAGTAGGTCATCAGGATTCTGACATAAGCATCGGCGTGCGGCACAGAGTCATGTTCTTAAACAATGGATTAGCATGATATTTAAAGTTTTACTAAAAGTTTTCCTCCGTCAAAAAACATTGCGCAACACTTGACAACGTCCTGTTCATTTTCATCACCCAAAATCACATTGTCCTTGGGTTACATATGCACCTATGATTTTATGGCTAAAGTTAATTATACACATTAAAACCTTAACGAGGAATATGGTTATAGTAATTTGGTTTGGGGATCCGACCCGATTCAACTTCATGTTAACTGAGAATCGTTAACGCCCAACCCCCGTTAACTTTTAGGAGTAGATGACGCTGATACAAACCGCCGTTGTGACGACACGTCTGCAATAAAATCTTGCGTAATCCTTATCTTGATGCGTTTCTATCTATAATTTATCTTCATTTGTAGCTTTGAAAAGGAGCTGGCTAGTTCGTTCACTCCATTCTTCCTCCAACTATCTCAGATAGCTACCATTATTGTGGGAGTTTCTGACTGTAAATTCTCATTAATTTTGGATTTATTGGAAATATTGTAGATAATTTAGGCTCTTTCAACTACATTTTCGGACCATTCCTTCCATCAATTCGAATTTTATCCCACTCTGGCAAGAAAAAACATCCACGAAGAACAGGATTTTGGGTAAGTACCACCTACATTGGCGTTTGGAGTTACAAAAGAGTTTGTGGAGCCTAATTCATATATTTTAATACTATTTGTTGCAATTTTCTTATAGTACTCTGCAATCTTTGAACTTTACATCTGTTCTTTGTAACCAGGTGGTAACCGGATGATAATGATGAAGGTGGAAGACAGCTTCCTGTAGCTCGTAAATGCCTGGTAAGTCATCTAATATTATACGATCATCCATTCAATATGGTTCTTCAGAAAATGGTTGGTTTTTCATAACATATTTAACCATATACCATATTCATTTTCTATTCATGACAGAGCTGATGCTACTACGCCCCGTCTCCACCGAAGTTTTCTACCTATAAGCCACCTTCAAAAGGTTTTTCTGACTATCAACAAATCATCGGTTTTTGTGGGATGCTCATTTACAATTCAATGAACATGCAGGTGGTAGTTCGTTTTTATACTCATCTCAATTCACATCGCCCGATCGCATCGATAACAAAATAGTGGTTTTGACATGGCGTTCCACGCAGCAACTTCAATGTGAGTTTATTATGCATAAGTTTTTTTAAATAACAAGGAAGGAATTTCAGTTTAGTAGTTGGACTATACATACAAATGTCAAGATCAAGTGGTTAACGTTTATTTGTTTCCAAAATGTTTAGGAGGCGGTGGAAGTTTTTAACCCCGTTTTGGAAGCAATTTTTATCTATGTGCAATGGAGCATGTTGTACTTACCGTCCACCCCACTGCCGACAATGTGAGCCAGATTCACCTGCAAACACCCCATCTTTCCGGTATTTATTGATCGTTTTCATTATATATTTCCTAGGTTAAGTTTTTTAGTTTTAAGTTAAGTAAGTTCCTTAAGTTTACATAATACCCTACATGCTACTGTCGTAGTTTACATAATCATTCCAAACACTGGAAATGGTATTGTTTAAGTGCAGGAAGATTAATATTAAGTTAATCGCGAAACAATGTCTGCACATACTGATTCTGCATGGCAGGGCTCCAATAATTGTTAGTCAAATGCGGCAAAGCTATTTTGCTATAGTTTGCAAAATGTTCATATTATTAGCTAATAATAGTATTGAAGAGAATACAGCGTTTTTATGTTTAGGTTAAACTTCAGGTGGAGGAACTAAAACATTTTTTCCGATGGAATAATAGACATTTAATAATAGTTCTTAAACGCGGACAACGTCTCCTTAGAAAATGATTTTTTAAATTGAATGTATCAAACCCATCCGCGTAAGTTCTGTCGCATTAAGAACATGCAAAGGTATCGCATCGTTCAGAAATTAAAAACATTGCTGAAAAAAATATTTATACATTATTAAGGCAATCCTTGTGGACAAAATGTAATTTTCAATCTATGCACCTTATAGAAATTCTTTTTATTTGCCATTTTTAATAGCTCTGCTAATGTATCTTAGGATCTTTGCAAACTTGAGACGCTTTTGTTGTTGTTAAACTGAAAGTTGATAATTCGGGTAAAGAACAATTGGTTTAATTATGTTTGACAGAATACTACAGAGAATTATTGTTTGTTAAAGTAGTTGAAATGTGATCGTCAAGGTAGATCTTTCATACTTCATTTACATAATTAAAAATATAAGGGTTTGTTACCAGTTTTTCATAGTTCTGTTCTTGAATTTGATTACCAAGGAATTTGTCAAAAAGTGGGCAATTTAGTTAAGGTTCTGCAGGTCTTTTATTTAGAAGTATAATTACATATATCGTAAAGGTCGCGCCTGAAATCGTTTTGTGAACCTTTACTCCCAGAACTTAGGATTTTAGACTTGGAACTCGTAGTCAGTAAACTGTAAACCCTATGACATTAAGTATCGTAGGCAGTTAATTTTGTTGAAACGTCTGACATAATAATAAAACTAAAAATCCCATATATTCTGTTTTGTATCAATACGCGATGCTCCGGAGTCTAAAGCTAGGCTAGGTTGATATATATAAGGTTTCAAAACGTAATGTTTATTTGAAAAGATATCCTCTTTTAAGCATTTTTTAACTCTTTGTGACAATTGATTAACTTAAGTGATAATTTGGCCCAGTTTCCTTCCATGTTAAGTTGAATGTTCAGCTGCAATGTTTCCAATTGAGTTGGTATTGGATATAGCATTCGAGAATCTTTCTAATAGGCGTAACTGATTTTTCACGAGTTCTTCTGTAGATTGTTTTTCGTTCTCTTATTGATAAACCTGATGTAAACAGCTTTTACTTAATGCGAGTTCCAGTAAGCTATTGCCACTGTCCTAATGAAAGAAATTCAAGTTTGTAGATGTTGGAATTCAGTTTATTTGAATCCAGTCAAGCACGTCATATTGCTTGCTTATGTTTTTCAACACGGAAATTAAACCGCTATTGAGAGAGCGATGTAGCAGTGAAATCAATTTGGATTGCTCATTGCTACACGAATTAGCTTGATTGTCGATAAACAAATTAGCATTTAGAAAAAATTCAATACAGGCTAGGTGTTAGACGTTTCTTAAATAACCACGTGATTTCATTGCTAATAAAGCAATAAGAAGGCTTCATTGTAAAATGTATTGCGATGAAGTGCTAAAATTAAAACTCAGTATACATGCTTTCTGCAAGGTTCTGAACGACGTTCCCTTAAATTTGCCAATGCAGTTGGATTTTTATTAGTGAGAATTTTTGTTGTAGTGACGTAAAATATAGAAAAGTCTCTGAGTTCTATACAGAAAACAATCTGGTAGTAAATACAGTAAAACGAAGGTAGGTGTACTCTTATGTTGTAATTAATCTTAGGGCAGAATCAATGGGTGGTTAGTTTAGAATGGAATTTAAATAATTGTTAATAGGCATATCATAAGTATTATCGAATAGGTAAGGTTTGACGTTTATTTAAACTTATATGCCTTTTCTACCTCTCTTTAAACGTGCAAAGGGTATTGCACAGTTTTAATTGCAAAAACGTTACTAAAAAAGGTATTCTACTAACGAAAATATAGACAAATTTTCATTCAAAGCTTCATTAAAAAATTTATTGACAAGAAGCGTACGCAAACAACAAACAAATAGATTGGAAATTGAAATTGTCAGGTTTTATCACTAACATCTTTTTTAACCCATTATTAAACTTCTAGGTATGCCAAATATATGTAAAAATGAAATTAAGCTCAATTAAGTACGTAGCTATTTTCAATTCCTATTCAGTTTCAAAGAACAGAGCTTTTCTGCCTTTTTGGAATAAATTGAGTTTAAAAAATTTAAATCTATCAAAGTCATCCACATAAGTTTTATTGTATTGTGAGCATGCAAAGGTATTGCATTGTTCAAAAATTGAAAACATTGCTGTAATAAGTCATTTTGATAAATCATTAAGGCAATCGTAGAAGATTCAATGTGATCATCAATCTTTGTAACTTTTAGAAATTTAGATTATCTTAGAATTTGTTGACATTTCATTAGCTTTGCTAATATATTGTGGGATCATTGCAAACTTGAGTTTTTCAAAAGAACGAAGAAGCCGCTTAATTGTTAGACTGAAAGTTGATAATTTGGATCAAGAACAATTGGTTGAACTATGTTTGTCAAAATATGGTCAAATTATTCATTGTTAGGTTAGTTGAAATATGATGGTCAAGGTAGACCTTTCAGACTTCATTACTCGTATGTAAATACAAGGATTGCTACCGGTTTTCCATAGTTCTGCCCTTGGATTTGATTACCAAGGAATTGATCAAACGGTGCAATTTAGTTTAGATTCTGTAGGGTCTCGCTGTCCATCTACTGTACTGAATCCTTTCTTTGTTCCCATGGTTAATAATAGGTATAAACGGCAGGGAAACATTTAGTTTAAAAGCATAATTACATTGACTTTAAAGCTCGCGTCTGACATCATTTTGTGGGCTTCACTCGCAGAACTTAGCATTTAAGACTTAGAACTCGTATTCAGTAAACTGCAAACCCGATGGCATATCAATAGCTTTACAAATATTCTGAGTGTAGTTAAGTAGCGTAGACATCTGATGTTAAAAGTACAACTACAAATCACCTACGTTTTTGCATCGAAACGTGATGCTCCAGCAACCGAATGCTCAGTCAGGATCTTGGATGGTGCATATATATGCCGTGTTTCGAAACCTAATGTTTATTTGAAAAGGTATTTCTCCTAAACAATTTCTAACTCTTTGAATTCTCAGCTGAAGTGATAATCGTTCCAGTTCCCTACCATGTAATGTTGAATACAAGAATGGAATTTTCCAATTGAGTAGGTAATGGATATAGCATTCAAGAATCTTTTATTAGGCATAATTTGACTTTTCCTCTATTTCGTCTGCTAGGTGGTTCTTCGTTCTGTTATAGATAAACCTGATATAAACAGCTTTTGCTTTAGTGCTATTTCCAGTAAGCTATTGCCAATGCCTTAGTGAAAGCAATTCAAGTTCATAGATGATGGAATTTAGTTTATTTGAAACCAGTCAAGCACGACATATTGCGTGTTTATATTTTTCAACATGGAAATAAAACTGTTATTGAAATAGTGACTTAGCAGTTTACAAAATATCGAGTTTGTTGAAATTTTAACTTTATTTGGACACAATGTAGCTGACCAAACAGTTAGAAGCGTGTGCGTTTATTTGCAAGATAAAAAAAAGCCTAGATTGTAACATTGCCGTAATTTTTTTACCTGCATGTAATAAGCTTTTCAACTGCCGATGGATAGGTTAGCATTTAGAAAACATTCGACAAAGGCTAGACGTTTTTGTAAATGACAGCAGTTATTTCATTGCTTACAAATGAATACGAAGGCTTCTTTGCAAAATGTATCGTGATAAAGTCCTAAAAATTAAAACTCCGTACACAACCTTTGCGCAAGGTTATGAATGATAGTTTCACAGGTTTCTTGTTCTCTTTGGCTTTTAATAGTGTAACATATCGTTGTAGATGAGTAAAGTATTGGAAAGTTTCTGAGTTCTATGCAGAAAACAATCTTGTAGTAATTACAGTAATACGAAGGTAGGTGTACACTCATATTGTAATTAATTCAGGGCACAATCAATGGGTAATTCGTTTGGATATGTATTAGAATAATTGTTGGTAAACATATGCCCTTTCAATACTTTCAAATATTTAGAGTTTTAAGTAGTTGAACTAATCAAAACTAGTATGTAATTTTTTGTCTCTCTTTTAACGTGCAAAAGGTATTGCACAAGCTTAAATGCAAAAAACGTAACTAAAATAAGGTATTCTAATGACTAATAAAAGAAAACACAGGGAAATTTCGAAATTCCAATGCGTCCTTTTACAGCATCGTCGTTTTAGTCCAAACAGCAACAAACAAAGAAGCTGCTTTCTATCAAACATTTGAATAAGTATTCAAATAATGAAACCTGCTATGGTTACTAGAAATCGAACTGATCATTCGACCAAAAACAATTGGTTGAAATAGGACTGTTAAAATTTTAATCCTTAACTGCTTTGCTTAGTTGTTTAACCGGAACTATGAAATATGAATGATTTGAGTAAATTGTCAAAACGGATCATTTAGTTGGAATGTGCCTAGTTGTGCAATTTTATGCAGTGTGATTGTCTTAAAGTTTTCAATTATTTCTAGTTTTTTCTCGTAGTCCATTTGTGTAAATACAATTGGAAGCCAGCCTCATACAGTTTGAGACTAACGATGTTTGTGATTTAACAATTCTGACAACTTATATCAATTTTTTATCTCTTTAAACGTGCAAAAGGTATTGCACAGTTTTTTAATGCAAAAACGTTACTAAAATACAGTATTCTACTTACTGGTAAAAAGAATATAGGGAATTTTGAAATTATGATTGCGCAGTATGCCATAATGTAATTCCTTAAATTCTCAACTGTGACCCCTTCGCTTTTCTTTGTCTATTTGGTAATACAATTAGAATCTAGCCTCATAATGATTGCACATTAATTCTTATTAAGCCATTTAAGGTAAAATGGTAAATCATTCAGAGAATAAACTTCTAAACGCCGTTTAGACGGGTAGTGACGATATGAAGCTACACACAGGTTATCCTACTTTTAGATTGTAAGGGTCAACGTAAATTCTCCAGTTCTAGAGTTTATGCAAATATTTTTGCCTTGAGTTCAGGATTTACTTAATCAATTTCACAGAGAACATGTAAAAGGTATTGCATGTACTTATCTCATTCCTAGTTCAACAAAAAATGACCATGAACGAGAACGTGGCTTGAAAAATAATGAAACGTTCTATTTAATTCAAGGCTGTTTCGAAATTACACGGTAAAATGCTAGCTGTGAGTTGTTTCGTATATATAAAGCAAATGGATACATATTAATTCATATTATTCAAGGGAAATATTCTAATGCGGTAAACTGATTGATGACAAATTTCTGTCAATCATGACTAAATTTCACAGTGTTTGAAATGGATAATGTCGGTTGGTGTGATACTAATAATTTGAATGTATAGAGCGCTTTATGAAACTGTTTGACTTTGTTGATTTTTAAATATCGATAATAAGTAAACCAATTTTGTGAATGCCATTAAAATGTTTGTAGCTTAGATTTACCACAATTTATTTTTGTAAACGTTTGAACATGCATTTCTTTATAAAATATTGGGTGATTTTGTAATAATAAAATAGTTGGCATTACTTAAATGATAATGAAAATTATAATTGTGTGCAGAGAAAAACCACGCATAAAACAGTTATTCCAATAAAAATGAAGTGCAATAAACATAATTTTTTTTACTTTGGCATAGTTTCTATAAAGTTTCTCAGACATTATCACCGTCGGCTCATACACTAGATGATTTATGACGCTTTTTGAATTTGTGCAAGCAAGCTAAATAACGTTTTGTTATTTTGTGTAGAGCGTTTAAGATGCAATATTTCTACACAACAATCATTTTATATTGAGTGAAATCATAAATTGCAACTTTGAAAGGCGACAGCATTTGAGATGGTCCTTATTTAACACTACCGAACAATTTGAAGATTGTTGAGGTGGTTTTCAACAATGAGCAATTGTCGTTGCCATGCGAAATTGCTTTGGATAGACAGACAAGCCATGATGCATCATATTGTACTAATTAAGCTTTTCTGCATTCTTTATATTGTTCTCATACTTCTTTGTTGTTTTCCTAAAATTGTTTAATTTCAGCTCTGGAGTAAAAGGTACATAGAGCTTTTAAACTCTTATTTGCAAGCTGTACTAATTTACAGCATGATGCAAAGATATGATAAGATAAGATGCAATATATATACGGTTGGGAAGCACCTCTTCATAAAGGAGTTCGGTTAGATGTCTTCTTGTAAATTAAATTGTAGTGGAGTTGTATAACACTGCATCTACTTAAATGACTCATAACGTGTGCAGAGAGCACGTCCAGAAACATTTTCTTCGGCATGCATTTTTACATAAAAACAATATAAAAGCAGCAGCAACGATGTACATAATAATTTGAATTTCAAAGCTTGATTGTCTTACTTGGAGCTCAACGGTGCTCACATCACTTGAGGTGTGTCATCGGTTATCGCTCATGTATCCACGCGAAATGTTATAAACGAATTACCTTAAGAAGATGCAATGATGTACTACATAAACATATTTATATATACTTATCCGGAATAAGAAAAGTTGTGGCGCTGCTACCAGCGAACAAGTAATGCTTTTGTTCTCCCCAGGCCTCGCGACCCTCCTCTCTCCCGCCTAATCCTTTGTATCTCTCCTCCTTCAAATCTACTTATATGCATATGCATGTGTTTTCACATCATTCTTGGGGCAGTAGTACACTCAT
>LJIJ01003608.1:0-18223 GCA_001718145.1 Orchesella cincta | reverse complement strand
CCTACGACATAAAGCCATACGGGCACAAGAGGCTGCTCTTTGTTGACAATGTCACTAGCTGAACTCAATGGAAGGCGAGGCTCTCTCTCTGTGCGGTCGCCCTCATGGTGTGGTATTTTGGGACTATGATTTTACATTTCTAATTTTTGGTTATCAATAACCTGAAAGAAAAATGCATGCTGTGTATATAGCTGGTTGCAGGAAGCGGAAGAAGAGCTTCAGAGGTGGAGTTCATATCTTTAAATTCCCATCTAAGGCGGATGTTCACATTCGGCAACTCTGGCTCAAAAACATTCCCAAAAGGAGTGACAAACCTTGGAATTTTTCAACTTGTCGCATTTGTCACCTCCATTTTGAAGAGAGGTTTGTTGTCAAAACTGATAAGGTGATGATTGGAGATGTGGTGATGGCGGAACAAGCTAGACGCACTGGAAACTGTCGCTGGATGCGGTTCCAACAATTTTTAAGTGTGGTTCGAATTCCTCAAGAGCGAGAAGAACCTCTTCGAGGAGGTCACCTAAGAAAATGTTTGGGAGGGAAGAAACGCCCCCAGAATCTCCTCCAAATGTTGCTGAACTGGAAATGGAACCACGTGTTTACTCTGTGAATAAAAAACGTGAAGAAATCCACCTCAGTTCTGCTTGTGAGGATGAAATGATGATAGAAATCAAAGTGGAACATGATGATTGTGATGAAGTCAGAAAATTGGATGGAATTCTACCCGTAGATAAACTACAGCAACTCCCATTGCCTCCAGGTTGGATCTGTCAGCGATGGGAAGACGAGGAAGGGGTCAGCCTGCAGTTTTGTGAGCTTATCAAAGACCCCAGCTCAAAGATGCCGACATTGTATGTTGAAACAAGTCTCCAAATCTCCCTTGATAATCATGCCATGGCAAAGATTCGTAACATGGACATTTCTTACATGTTTCCGGATAAATTATCCAGTTTGGAAGATGTGGAAAGTGTGATAAAGAAGATAACTCATCTCAAAATCTGTCCAGGTGTAAAAAACTTGAATATGATCGTTTCCTGGGCAGGTGCTCACAAAAGGATGTCAGTTTGGTTCTCAGAAAAGTGTACAACGTTGCTCTCTGAAGATCTCATCATTTGCGAATTCTGTAGTGATCTCAAATGCCGAATGAGAGAAGAAGCTGAAGACTGGTTGAAAAAGAGGAGGTATCATCGACCAGGCACCCCGCTTCCAAGCTGGATGGCGAAGGAAGCGGATCCGGAATTAGTTGAAGGGCTATTAAATTCTGATTCTAATGCAGTGCAAATTCGCGTAATAGTCAAGCAAGAGGAAGATGACTGCTAATATTTTGTATTGAAAAAAAAGGATGTTAAAGTACAAAAATTTCATATTATTTTGGAACTAATTTCTACTCCTGTTTTACTAATAAATGAATAACTTTATTGAGTTTAGCCAGCAAACTGATACAAATGATTCCTTTATTTCCTCTTTCCGTTATCAAACTAGGTTATTATTAATATTAACGCATATTCTCCTCCGTTTTCTAGCATTTTGAGCAGTAGTTTAGATTAATCATAAATGACTCGCAAGCAGTCACACTATATTCTTCTTGATGAGCACGAATGGGGGTATAGCTCAGTGGTAGAGCATTCGACTGCAGATCGAGAGGTCCATGGTTCAACTCCGTGTGCCCCCTCAAATTTTTTATTACATTTTTAGCAACTTCTAACATAATTAGCGTTCATAACTTAACTCATATAAATATATGGGAGTATTATTTTAATTTTTATTAATTAGTAGCAGCAAATTAAATTTTTAAAAAATTGTTTTTATTCATTTTTCAATTTAATAAAGTACTTTAGTTTCTAATCAATCCCAATGCAATTGTTCCTACACCACTTTCTTTTTCCCTTGCAATGTTTTTCAAACAAATTGGTTCAGCCCACTCGTCATTGGAATCAAATGCGTCTAATATTTCCTTGTTAAGAAACTCATATCAAGTCAAATTTATAACAACTTTCATAAGACGCATAAAACTATGTAGTAAACAACCAAAATGAGGTCGTTGCAAGGCCTTCCCTTCCATTTAGCGATTGAATTTTGAACTCATACGTATTCTAAAATATTTCTTTAAAATCTTGATAAAATCTAAAATGATCACTCCAAAGATGAAACGTGTAATCGGCTACCGACTCCTTTTCACCACTCACATCTCACTCTCCAACGACTACAAAATGGATTGGAAAACGATGGAGCTCGTCCCAGTCTCCAACTACATTCATTGGAATGACGCCTTTCTCCGGTATATAGGAGCAGGCTACCCTATTCTCATGACAATTTATCTCTGGACTGTAATGGGAAAGCGAGTCTTATTTGCGCTCAGACAAAGAATTTGTCACCTTCATAATGGGTTGGGTTACAAACAGTTTTGTTGCAACAATTATATTAGTCAGCAACCATTTCAACAGCCAATGGATCAACCTCATGAATCTTTTCAATGGAATGTTCCGCTACTCGGACAGATTAGCAGGTAAATTTTTTGAAAAATTTGAAACTTTTAGTAATTTTTTAAATCAATATTAATAATTGAATGCAGAAAGAATTGAAGCCGTGAATGGAAGACTGAGTCAAAAACAACTTGCAAAAATCCGAGTTGGAGAGCTACTCATCCTTTTCACAGCCATAATTACTATATTTGTTCCTCTCGGATTTGGCCTCGTGATGTGTGCCCCTTTTGAGCCGACCCATGCCCTAATCAGAACTTGGTTGGAAGTTGATCTCAAACTTGAGCTGCGCTTTCTTCCTTTTCTCCTATTTCTCATGTGGATTGTCAGCAGCGCCTCCTCTACAATTTTCAACGTTGCCATGCTCATTTATTGCTACCTCATATTTTCAAACGTTTGCTTATCATGCTTAACTCCAACTTCCTGTATTGAGAGAAAAAAAGGGGGAAACATTACAAGGCGCTTTCGTTGATGAGAGGATGATAGTTCACATGTACAGAACTCAGCAAGTTTTTAACATTCTCTTAAACGAGTTGTATGGCTGCTTGGTAGTTTCCTTACATCATGTTACTTGTCTAATAGTTTTTGTTGGAATTAGTATTGCTTTTATTAATATTCCACACGTTTTGTTTGCTTCGGGATTTATATTAACGAGTGTGCTACTGACGAGTCTCATAATACCCCTCTTCATTCAGTTTATAGAGTCGGTGGAGTTGAGTCAGGTTTATGAAGCTTATCTTAGTTTTAGCAAAAGTTGTAGGAACATGACGATAAAAATGAATCTCCCGCGCACTGAAAACCGTTCTATTGAGAGCTGTCGCACCTTTGCAGAATTCAGTGGCTTAGCCTATGAAGCACCATCAAATGCATTGGCAACCCTTTTTGGGTGACTACTCGCTAGAGAAGCAAAGCGAGCCTGTTTGTTTACCTCGCAGCTTGCTGGGCACGATGCTGGTCAAAAGGCAGCAAGAAGAGTTGGCTTTGCGCTTGTCGGACGAAACCAACACCAACTATACATGATCAAGGATATACCACACGCAGCGAGTATGGTCGAGATACAACCAGATCATTCACATGATTTTGATGATACTACAACAGCTAGTCAGTAGCCGATGATGATGATGCTGATGGTTATTCAACGAAGAGCCAGATGGAGCATATAAACGCTGTAGCTCAGCCACCTTGTCCAGTCAGTTCAGGGATCTCGCCGCAGCGAAGACAACCAGGTCTCTGATTGCCACATTTTGGCCTGTTTCTCGTGCACACGCGTGGAACTAGGTTACATCTACTTTATTTGGTGAACGCTAATCATCTTCCTCTCAACTATTTTGACCGCTGTTAGAAGACGACAACACACCCCACACAAACTTTAGCATGACACACCAGATAGCACAAACAACAGACGCACGCGCCTGCGATCTACCCACCTCCATCTCTCTCAGATGCGTCCAGCATCGCGCTAGATAGCTATAAAGAGGTGGCTAAGAAGCCACACACCTAGAACACGAATATTCACAATTAGATACAAACAACACGCTTGTTAGCAGGAATACCTCCAATCTCACTCATACAACATCTAGTAAAACTTGGGTAATGATGGGTCCACAAGACGTCGGCTCAATTCGCGGGACCAAGAGGAGTCGGTGGAGAAAGCTGAAGAACGCCAATTTCATGGCACAGACTACAACTCACACCTGCACGCTCATGCAGGCACAAGAAAAGTGGAGGTCACAGCACGCTGGTGTTCTAGGAGGAGCTCGCTCGTTCCCACGAAATTAAAATTATTTTTGTCGCCAGTGCCGCGAGAAAACTAGAATGGAGTCGAAAATGCTTGATGATGATAGAAGTGATGCTTGAGAGAGGGGTGGAGAGGCCGAGGAACGTTGTTGAAATGGGCTGTAGCCTAGCCTGCCGGGCCTCTGTGCATGAGTTCACACATCACTTCAGGGAAGCGGAAATCTCTGGTGATCGCCGAAGAACGAACATGTTTCTTCGTGACAAGTCCTCAACTCTCTACTGAAGAAAATGATAACAGCAACAGCAACAACATGCTGATTTCATCATCCAACGACAACAATGATGACAGCGGTAAGCCACTGTCCCAAAAAATTGTTTCCCAGGTGGAAGCAATGTTCTCCGATGAGCACTTGGCAAAGGACGGATTTCTTCTGAAACATGTCAGACGGAGGTCCGATGGCTTCGTGTCGCTCAAGTTGGTTGCGGGTCTTCGCAAAGTGAAACAGATTTCTAGGGACTTTCCACCAAGTCCTCATTGCGCTCCGAGATTCCCACAAATTGGAAATTAATGCTGAGGGAACCAAAATTCGGAGGCTGAGCCCTCACCGGCATTCCTCACAAGCGGTTCCAATCAAGGCGAAGGAAAAGGGCTGGCAAAGATAAGGACAATGGAAGCTCCAACGATGACAATCAACAGCCTCCTACTACCAATCACACAAAATAACAAGTAGCTTAATACTATCATATATTAATAAATTCATGCAAAAAGAAATGGAAGCAGACAAGAAGCCATTTAGTCGTCAGTAGGGAAATGAATGGTAGATGCTTTGCATTCATATATTTACTTAATTGTTTTTGGCAGCCTTGCTTCATCTACTTCATCTATTCATTCCACAATTTTATTTTATCCGAAGGCCCGAAAAAGGGTCCTTTTCAATCTCTTTTTTAAAAAGGGCATAATTCAATTATTCTTTATCGTTTATATCATCCTACTTCTACTGCCTTGCGTAATATGACAGAAGAATGGAAATCACACACCATTTATATTGATAATAATAACCAGGCTGTAGGGCATTCACAGTCAGTCACAGTCCCCAAAAAAGAGAGAGAAAGAGAAATTATTAAAATTGATATTTGAAGGAAGGAAGAGAGGAGAGTGAATCAGCACTAAAAAATCTGTACAATTTTTCTTTTACATTGAAATATCCCTATTCAAGTTTTGAAGTGAGTTTGACTGAAGTTGAGTCGCTTTTATTGTAGCCTACTTGGCTTTGACTTTAGTGGTAGTTGGTTGGGATGCCGAAGGCTATTACCATTCCGCATTCTTTGAGTCAGTCAGTCAGCTCAAATATGCAAATTGCATGCACATCACATACGAAAAGTTGAAACTGCAGTTTAATAACCCTCAACTTCTCTCTTTGTTCAAGTGCTGTGGTGTGGTAGCTCCTCGACCTCTATTCCCCAAAATGTATATGATGATAGTTGATAGTCCTTCCTTACAATTTGCATCTGAAATCAAGTTTTAAGCTGGCTGCGCTAAACTGTTGAAGCATTCACTTTAGTTTCTTTGACTTGAACCTCCTCTCCTCATGATGAATATGAATGTCTTGTGTTCTCGACATAAAAGAAGTCAAAGTCATGATTTGTCGGTCGCTTTGTATTAATTACAAGTGTAGACATGCCTAACACCAGGCGGTGCGGCAACACCACTTCATTTCCTGTTACAAGGTCGTTTGCTCTCTGAGATTGAATGGATGATAGCAGCAAATCAAAATGGATAAATGTGCGTCCGCCCATTTCCTTTTTGATTGAGTTTTGCTAAGAAGAATTCGATTAGCATTGCATGAAAATGATAAATTGTGATTAGGTTATTATGTCATGCTCTCCAACATTTTATTGGTTTTTATGATGACGAATGTGTTTTATACAGATATTTTATTGTTATTTTTTTGTCTTTTCTCAGATCTCCATCCCGATCAGGCAAGGAGAACTTGGATAACGCCAGGAGCGTCAACAACAATCAGAATGGTAATAACAACCGGAGAAATAGTACCCAAAACCAGAGCAATGTCAACAACAACGGTGGTAGTCAGTCCCGCAGAAACAGCAGCGCTTATCACCAGACCACCGCAAGAGCAGCAACACGAGCACTGCTAGCAGCAACAATAGCAGCCGACACAACAGCTTCAGCAAGCCTCCACTTTCCTCCTCATCTCATCCTGCTGATCTGCTCCGCAACGTATACTCCTCAGTTGTGGCCTACTCCTCTTCCGGAGAGGAATCCCAGTCTCCTCAGGTAGGACGACGACGGTGGCTCCCTTCCCATTACCGCCCTTCAACGAACCTCCGGTGCAGCTTACCTGTCTCCAACTCAATCCCCACCTGGTAATGGGGCTTTCATCACATCGGTCCTAACGGAGCTCGTCCAAGTCGAACAGTTATTGTGAAGGTACTAGTCCAACCAGACTTGGCTCTGAAGAGAAGGCTAGCGCTTCCTCAAGACTTTCCAACGGAGAGCTCACCTTCTCTGGGGTGGTAAGACAACCCAGAGGACCTGATGGTACCAAGGGATTCGCCTCTGGCTACAGGCCATGATCCTCGAAGAAAGACTTCAACAGCAGACTAACTCTGCAGTCTCAGCATAATATATTCTTTATATATATTGCATACTTTATTACGTTCATTATTTTTAAGAATGGAGGTGAGAAAGGAAATGAATACAAAGAAAAAAATTATTAACTATATATATATATCAATATCAAATATTAGCTATTGAATATGCTATGATGATACACGACGCGTACATATCTATTTTATTATTATGTATTACTCTTGTTTTAAGTATATATTTTCAGTTTTTTTTTGGCTGTGCAGGGATCACACTTTAAGTTAGAAGGATCCTCTGTTTTTCTAGGTTTAAGGAACAAGCTTAACTTATATTATCATATTTACATATATTATCATTGAATGATGATATCTTTTTTGCCATTTATATATTCAGTTTTATTTGGTTAGTCAATAATATAATATGTAGTAATATTTACCATATTACACTGAACTGATGTTGAGGTGAGTGTAGTGTAATAATTTATATTATGTTTGGAGGGTAACCCACCTTATTGATTACCTGATTGAGAGAAGAGAGGTTGATTTTTTGACTTTTTTTGTTACATTTTTTTCGTGTTTACTACTTTAATATGCTGTCTGTTGTACTAGTATTATTTAATTGATTATGGTTATGATAATCATGCTTACCATAAAAGTAGGTGGAAATCTCGGGGTCAAAAAAATGTACGATAATGATATATACTTACTGATGATATATTTATTACGTATACTTATTATATTGCTTAATACTATTTACTAATAATATCATTTATTGAGGATTCTTTAATATATTTACTGTTGAATATTGTTGTTTTTTGAAGAAAAAAACTGAGAATTATATTAAAGTCAAGACTTTTGTTTTTGTTATATTTAAACAAAATAGAAAAAACATTTGAGACCTTGTTTTTGGCTGATTTACTTTGCATTCTTGGAACTGTATGGGGAGCAAGGACTTTTCATTTATCTCATATAAAATAACCACCTCAATACATTGGCAAAGTTGAGGATGTGTAGGTCAGAGTCGCACTGCGTAAAACTGCATTTTATAGCCATCCTCTATTATCTGCATTCTTACCAGCGGTTACCTTGAAGGGTATTTGTAAAGTAGAATGACATTGGCCAGTTAGAATCAAAATGCAGTTGTTTATCTACAAACCTTGATCCAGTAAAACTATTTTAAGTAGATAACAAACCGAAACTAGTTGGGTTAGCCATGAAGAAAGTCATTTTTGCGCGTTCCATATTTTTCCATTATAAATGCAAAAAAAGTGCATACTGCGTATCAGTAAAATTCCCATATGCCTACGCTTCTGTAACACTTTTCTTTGTACTTTCACCATACACGTATAGGTACAACAAGCTGCATGAGTGATGCAACCCAACATCCTTCCACGTCTTTGAAAGACGTAATAAGACTGAGACACGCGAAAAAATCTTAATATGAGGTCACCTATAAACCCGATTGGAGATTCCCTTGTTTTTAATAGTTTTTTGTCTGTTGAAATGCATACAATGAATATATTTTAAACTATATAGTACTGCGCAGAATAAAGGATCAAATCGGATCAAAACAGGGGTATTATTATCGTAGACGCAGCAGATTTCAACATTCAATGCAAATCATATTATACAAAAATACTCTTTTTTAAGCATCTGAAGCCGGCAGCAGTCGAAATATGCATATGAATTAAAACACGAACCATAATACATGATTTGTATCTGTTTTCAACGTATGCAGTTAATATTTGTATTGGTTAATCCATTCCACCCGGCAAAAACATGGTTGTTAGCTAAATTGTTTTTAAACAACAACATTATGCACCTATAAATTGATTGTGCCAACAAGAAATTGCATCATCTCATCACAACACAACAAGTACGTACATAGTATAATCAATATTGTCATGCATTCATGAAACATGGAATTGCTCACGGAACACATTTTCTACACATTGCAAGCAGACATCTCTGTCTGAAAATATATTCCTTTGCTCATATAATTGAACACTACGCTCCTGCTGTGCAATATGAGTAAGAAACACTGATAGCCTACAGATTATCTGTACACTCATCCTAGTACGCAGACGACAGACACACGTAACATGTTGATTAGCTTTTTCATGGAATAGTAGAAATTTGTGTGCTTTAGTTTGAATTGCCGTCGGTCTCATTTGCTTTCATTCATTTTCTGCTTCTTTCTTCCTGGTAAACAGTTGTGGATTTTCATGAAACTTGTCACGGACATACGTTCAAATAGATACATGGTAATCCTGATAATAAAATGCATACAAAGTAGATTCCCAATATCTCATAAACATTGAAATGGTGATTCCAGTAAAAAAGTATGGCTCAGATTTCTCACAACTTTTTATAGTGAAACATATATTATTACTTGCAGAATATAAACACAAAAGTATCATTTACCCAGTCACAAAAGCCACACGGCACGATTATTAGTTCAGCTGCCATATACATGTTGTTATGTCGGAGTCGGCTCTTTCCTGTGACTCTTTTCACTTAATCACAAAAGAAGAAAGGGGTAAAATAGCATGTGGATTTCGTATCATTTTCAACAGTAGTTCATTCCACACATTCAATTTATGAGTGAACTCTTGGTGTGAGCGTGAGCAGCAATCTTGTACAATTTGCAAAGAAAGAAACTAGGTCACTAACCATCATCCCACTACAGCATGTCAGAATCTGATGGGAAATGATACGCAGAGTAAATTCCAAACTGCTAGTTTTGCACACTCCAATTTGCAATTTTAGGACTTTTCTCAGTTCTACGTCGTAGCATTAGCCGAGATATATATTTTAGTTTTGAAGGATAAGCAAACCTTACTTTTTTTTAAAGAAAGGCAATGGTTTTGCAGACATCCTTATATCTATTGGCTTATGACCTCCTGTCTGCGGCTTTGCCTTATCGTGCTATAGTAAGATATGATACTGATACCAATACCACCACCGTATATTATCATATCATGTTTCCAAAAGCTCAAATCCTGAGTTCAGCCATCTGAATAAATATGAAGAATGGAGATTAGCTCTTTAGAAGTATAAAAAAGCAGGCGTGAAAAGTAACGAGTTGTCGTCAGCATATAAAAAGCTTAAACTCCATTTCCACGGAATGTTTACATTTTCCATATCATATCCATATTAAATTTTTATGATTTTGGCCATTTATGAATGCTTTTTTCTGCGACATAGACATCTTATCATTGTGATCCACAGTTTCCTTTGCCAGTTTAAATGCCAACATGATTCTCAACCAGTATTATTGACATGTTCAGCGCGTATTACATTGCATTATGTTTCTCTGCGTGCCTAATTGCGATGTTGACGAGACGGTTATTTCG
Organism: Orchesella cincta; assembly: GCA_001718145.1. NCBI lineage: Eukaryota > Metazoa > Arthropoda > Collembola > Entomobryomorpha > Orchesellidae > Orchesella > Orchesella cincta. Next base: position 8,046 of record LJIJ01003608.1, on the reverse strand, counting down.
AGAGTGGAAGTTGTTATTGTTTTGTGTGTACAACACATTTCTCTTATCCATTTGCCAATAGTTTACGGATGAACGATATCAGTGAAGTCAAGGGAAAGCATACGTACCCATGTGAATGAGGAAAACAGTCAAAATACTTGAGATAACTAAACAGCTCTTCAAATACTTTTGCTCATGGTGCTGATGATGATTGCTACTATGTCGCAATCACAATTAGCTTTAAAAACTGCAACGCTTTTGAGTTTAGTTGGATGGAAAACAAAAGAGAGATTTGCGTATTACACACCCAAAAATCAGACATCAGACGCACTTCAAAAGCATTCATTATAGTAAATCGTAGTAGTAGTAGAAAGGAACTTGAAACAATTCTACTCGTGCTTGTTCTTTTTGCAGACATGCCTCTAAATTGAAGCATCTCATTTTCTCATTCCTTTTAATTTTCTAGCATTGAGAAAGACTATTTTTTTCGCTGCTGCAGTGCCGGTGACGAACATGCATGTTGACTGACTTCTTTGTCTAGACAGTATAGCTTCTCGACGACTCTTTTCTTCCAATACGAAAAACTATGAGCATAATTTCCATCATCTCAAAATGCTGTTATTACAACTGCATCCCCAAGCCAAATTGTAGTAGTATAGCTGCAGTCCCACACATGGACAATGTTTACTTAGCCAATATCCTGTGGAAATTGAGCCATTTCAGTTTTTATTAGAAATGCAAAACTGAATGTATTTAACCAGTGGTTTCTTTCCATAAGGTGGTTATCATCACCAAGTTGAAAAAAGTCTAACAGGATGTTTGCTTAGCTTATGTATCTATCTATTCAATCCGTTTCCCATTCGACGAAGAGTTCGACAATCTTTGTGCTTACCTAACTTGTTGAGCGAGAGGAAGGAAGATGAGCATATGGAGAGCATGTGTGGGACGTCAAAGAGCTCCTCTTGCTTATAGGTTATGTTATGTGTACTTCCGCGTAATTTTTGTGGATGGATATGTAAATTATTCGATGAATGAGTGTGTAATATGGGGTTCATTAGCAGGAGATCTCAGTTGTAGACAATGAGCAGTGTTGTGCGCACATTTCACAGAAGTTTATCAACACACTATCATCTTTTGTGAGGAGATCCGATATATTGAGATGAGGTTGAACGAACGGCTGGCAGAAGGAGGGAGCAATGTCACTTTTGTGTAACTTCCTCCGGTTGTAACGACGTACGTACGAGGTTCCACTCATGTGTAGTAATCTACAAACGTAAATGATGTGATGATAAGAATTAAAATCGTCACATGCATAAGTAATGATGTATCTTTGTTTGTACATAGTGGTATCTGTATCTGTACAGAACGATGTCAAAGATTTTCTGCGAATAAGTTCGAGCTTGGATTTTCTGATGAGCTCAATGACGTTCTATTTACAACTCGTCGCCATCTGTTAGAAAGTGTTGAGTTTTGCACATGAAGCAATTTTTTCCACAAGATATTTTGCAGAGCTTGCAACAGAGTGAATGAATGCTGATGGAAATACGCACGTACATACAAGCTACAAAGCTCATAGTAGGCTCACAGTCATGGGAGAAGTACCAATGTGCCATAATTAATTGGTCAACATAACCTTTTGGCATTGAATGCCGTTTAAGTAGGTATACACACTTATTTAGCAACTCATTATGACATCATTATCATCTCGCTATGTCTCATTTTTTCATCAACTCCAAATTGAATATTGTTGCTATATGTAATTGATGTTGTAAAGCGACTAGCCTTTGAAATCTGCAAATCAAGAGGACGTCAATTTTTTAAAAAGCGCATGACTATACTATGTAGCGTTTTATGACCTTTTATTATTGCGTTTTTTAGAAAATAAAACATTTGGCACTTTGTGCCCTTGATTCCATTTGTCTCAGTTCTTTCAAATGCAAAATCTCATTTTCATGTCTAGATGCTACTTTAATTTTATGAATATCATCCTTTGTCGGAGCTTGAGCTTCCTTCCTTTCTGCTTACTTTTAGTAAGTATGAAAAAATCAACTTTGTGACCCACAACAATGGTCAAATGTGTGTTTTCTGCTTTTATTCTAATGGGATTCGTTGCTAAAAGCGTGTGCTTAAGAAACAATAGTCCGAGCCAGTTTTTCCATTCTAAAGTATCCTTCCATTTATGTGTATAGTGCATGCTGCCCAATGATTGGCACTTTATACTTCAAATTTATTAAACTTTAACAATAAAAATTAGATCAATCAGAGCCAATTTGCACCTGTTTAAACCATAAAACTTCCGTTATAAATCGATAGTTAAGGTGGTAAACAAGTATTGGTGTACGTGTACAGTGTACACCTTCATGTGTCCAACTGCTGAGTACAGTGTAAGAATGAAGACTTGGATGCAAATGGACATAACAATATAATATGCATAGTAAGACCTACAAAATGTGGAACAGGTGCATAGTGCACACCGGCACAGGGGTTGATTTCTAGTATTACAATGCACTAAATTCCAGCTAAAAGTTGGTCATTTTACGACAGTTTTAGTTCAGAGGTCTATTGGGCATCAATGTGTGACAAGATCAGTTTTTCTATGACAGTAATCCTCATCACAGGAGCATCTTCCGCTACCTCAGATTTTCAAAATGAAACATTTAGGGATTCTTTTATTGGTTTTAGTATCACAAGACTTTTGTATCGCGGTGACTATTCCAAATGAAGTGAAACGAGTGGACAGATTTCAAAAATCTAGCTATAATGGAGTTAGTAGAAAAGCTGTTTTTCCCTTTAGAAGACAGGATGATGATGATGATGATAGCAGCAGTAGTAGTAGTAGCAGCAGCAACAGTGATGGTGAGAAATCGTTAGAAAAATCGTTTAATTTTGAGTGAAATTTAGTTTTTATTGTGAGTTTTCCCTACAGGTTCAACTAAAAGCTCTGGTGACAGTAAATTCAAGGACCTTAGGGTTCCCATGCTCAACTTTTACAGCTCCGTACCCAACACATTGGGTTTTGTAGGTATGGGGCTTCTTTGGATTCGTGAGTTTAGTAATGTAATGGGAACACCCATACCCATTTACGTTCTGACGCTTCCACTGCTGCTACTTGGAGTAGGATTTATATTCATACCTGATCTAACGCAAGTGGGACTACCACTATTCTACCCAGGTGGTGGGGACTTAGACAAACTACCGACATTACAGGATCTGGCAGATTTGGCGAATTTCGATTTTGTCAAGCAGGCTGGTCAACTCCTTCCACCGGACTATTAAATAAACGAGGATAATAAAATTGAAAACAACAATAATTAAAATCGATTAAATATTATTTATTAAACTATTTTGTACATAATGATTTGTCAAAGGATTTGATACTTTATTTAATTTGAAAGAAACAGCGATTGCCAATTTTTATCATAAAACAATTTATTATTGCATTATAAGTTTTTTTGCGCCCGCCCATTTTGCGTAAGGAAGTAAGTCGTTTATGAAATTGATTGAAACCGGTTAAAATGTCATAGATTAAATTTGTTTTTGCTCAAAGAGTTAATTTAATCCAGAAAACAAATTTAATGTACTTTTTAATTTGCATCCGATTTGTTACCTGACATCAATTTGTAGAACATAAAAAGCCTTAAACTCTCCAGTTACAAAGCTAAACCGTAAGACCTTCGCTATTGGAAATACCTAACATAGTAAAATTACGATTGGCTCATCAAAATGTTTTCTGTTGGCGTGATAAAAGTGCAAGGTGTGCTACAAAGGCTTTTGAACTTGCCCATGAACTATTCAAACTCAAAGCATATATTATATTTTAACACACAAATAAATAGCTGGAAGTACATGTTTGGTTGGAAATTTGGAAAGCCAGTTACATTTTCTTTTTCATTTTCTCCTTCCTCAAGTTACTCCATTTTGTAGCTACTGGAGTGGGAGAAGGAGATGGAACAAATGGTGGTTTACTCCATTATAAATGCATTTTCTACATTTGCCTGTTCCTCAGTGTGGACAGTGGAGCATAATGGTCCGGAAGTTTGTTGGGTTGGTTCAATACAGCTGCTTTTGCAAAATGTTCACGAGAAGTACAGTGAAAGGAGTAAGAAAGTTTCCAAACTATTTATTGTGCATTATCCAATGCAATATATCATACATTTATCTTTTCATGATACTTGATCTTCTAGAAAACCTTTCGTTGGTAAAATTTCTACTGTTCAGCTCTATACAGGAACTGGCAGTGTACATCATGGCTTTATGTTTTGCATATGCCCCAATTATGTGCATGGCATTTCCATTTCTTCCGGAACTACTGCCCTTTTCAATCCTTGCTCCGTCCGCTTTCTCCATCAATACTACCAGTGATTTACAGGAAACTAATCGGCAGCATTTGGTATGGAGCAACGTTATTCATTGGCTACGTCAGTTCTTGTCATTTTTCCTGGTCATTGTTGCATCTATAGAATGCGAAAAGTATCTTTTGAAAAGATTAAAAATTAAAACTGCTACAGACAACAAACTATCATGCAAGGGGAAAGGAACTATTGAGTCAGCCTTCAAGTATGTACATTATCCGTTCTACCGACAAATTGCAAATCGTTGTCACTCAAAGCAATATCAATGTCAGCCTCTATGTTCCAACTATCATCTCAATTGGATTCAGTTTTTCCATTTCGGGATATTTTTACTTGCTTCAAATTATACAATCGTATACCACTCTTTGTGTACTGCTTCTGTACGATTACTGGAATTTTGATGACGTTCCTATTCATGATTTTAGTGCCCATTTCAGCAGAACCTTATATGCTTTCAAATGAGTTTGTAGAATCTTGGAGAACTCGGCTTCGGAGGAGGTACTTGCGAATGCAGTTAAGATCTTGCATGCCCTTTTCATACAATATCGGACCATTTCTTTTTGTTAAAAGATGCACATTATTGGATATGCTCAATTCTATAATGGACTATAACCACTTTTCAATTTTATTTGGTTTAACCAAAAAAAACTAATTTTCAAACAAATCACATTAATATGACTTATTTTGAAAATACTTTTATCAGTTTGTATGTTACAGGGGTAATATTTTACGCTTACACTACATAAATAGCCTATGTATTAATTGCAAATTGATTTTTGATAGTTTTGTTAAACCAAAATAAATGAAGTGGTATAGTCCATTATAGAATTGAGCATATCCAAACAATGTGCATCTTTTAACAAAAAGAAATGGTCCGATATTGTATGAAAAAGGGCATGCAAGATCTTAACTGCATTCGCAAGTACCTCCTCCGAAGCCGGTTCTCCAAGATTCTACAAACTCATTTGAAAGCATATAAGGTTCTGCTGAAATGGGCACTAAAATCATGAATAGGAACGTCATCAAAATTCCAGTAATCGTACAGAAGCAGTACACAAAGAGTGGTATACGATTGTATAATTTGAAGCAAGTAAAATATCCCGAAATGGAAAAACTGAATCCAATTGAGATGATAGTTGGAACATAGAGCTGACATTGATATTGCTTTGAGTGACAACGATTTGCATTTGTCGGTAAACGGATAATGTACATACTTGAAGGCTGACTCAATAGTTTCTTTCCCCTTGCATGATAGTTTGTTGTCTGCAGCAGTTTTAATTTTTAATCTTTTCAAAAGATACTTTTCGCATTCTATAGATGCAACAATGACCAGGAAAAATGACAAAGAACTGACGTAGCCAATGAATAACGTTGCTCCATACCAAATGCTGCGATTAGTTTCCTGTAAATCACTGGTAGTATTGATGGAGAAAGCGGACGGAGCAAGGATTGAAAAGGGCAGTAGTTCCGGAAGAATGGAAATGCCATGCACATAAATTGGGGCATATGCAAAACATAAAGCCATGATGTACACTGCCAGTTCCTGTATAGAGCTGGACAGTAGAAATTTTACCAACGAAAGGTTTTCTAGAAGATCAAGTATCATGAAAAGATAAATGTATGATATATTGCATTGGATAATGCACAATAAATAGTTTGGAAACTTTCTTACTCCTTTCACTGTACTTCTCGTGAACATTTTGCAAAAGCAGCTGTATTGAACCAACCCAACAAACTTCCGGACCATTATGCTCCACTGTCCACACTGAGGAACAGGCAAATGTAGAAAATGCATTTATAATGGAGTAAACCACCATTTGTTCCATCTCCTTCTCCCACTCTCCAGTAGCTACAAAATGGAGTAACTTGAGGAAGGAGAAAATGAAAAAGAAAATGTAACTGGCTTTCCCAAATTTCCAACCAAACATGTACTTCCAGCTATTTATTTGTGTGTTAAAATATAATATATGCTTTGAGTTTGAATAGTTCATGGGCAAGTTCAAAAGCCTTTGTAGCACACCTTGCACTTTTATCACGCCAACAGAAAACATTTTGATGAGCCAATCGTAATTTTACTATGTTAGGTATTTCCAATAGCGAAGGTTCTTACGGTTTAGCTTTGTAACTGGAGAGTTTAAGGCTTTATGTTCTACAAATTGATGTCAGGTAACAAATCGGATGCAAATTAAAAAGTACATTAAATTTGTTTTCTGGATTAAATTAACTCTTTGAGCAAAAACAAATTTAATCTATGACATTTTAACCGGTTTCAATCAATTTCATAAACGACTTACTTCCTTACGCAAAATGGGCGGGGCGCAAAAAACTTATAATGCAATAATAAATTGTTTTATGATAAAAATTGGCAATCGCTGTTTCTTTCAAATTAAATAAAGTATCAAATCCTTTGACCAAATCATTATGTACAAAATAGTTTAATAAATAATATTTAATCGATTTTAATTATTGTTGTTTTCAATTTTATTATCCTCGTTTATTTAATAGTCCCGGTGGAAGGAGTTGACCAGCCTGCTTGACAAAATCGAAATTCGCCAAATCTGCCAGATCCTGTAATGTCGGTAGTTTGTCTAAGTCCCCACCACCTGGGTAGAATAGTGGTAGTCCCACTTGCGTTAGATCAGGTATGAATATAAATCCTACTCCAAGTAGCAGCAGTGGAAGCGTCAGAACGTAAATGGGTATGGGTGTTCCCATTACATTACTAAACTCACGAATCCAAAGAAGCCCCATACCTACAAAACCCAATGTGTTGGGTACGGAGCTGTAAAAGTTGAGCATGGGAACCCTAAGGTCCTTGAATTTACTGTCACCAGAGCTTTTAGTTGAACCTGTAGGGAAAACTCACAATAAAAACTAAATTTCACTCAAAATTAAACGATTTTTCTAACGATTTCTCACCATCACTGTTGCTGCTGCTGCTACTACTACTACTACTGCTGCTATCATCATCATCATCATCCTGTCTTCTAAAGGGAAAAAACAGCTTTTCTACTAACTCCATTATAGCTAGATTTTTGAAATCTGTCCACTCGTTTCACTTCATTTGGAATAGTCACCGCGATACAAAAGTCTTGTGATACTAAAACCAATAAAAGAATCCCTAAATGTCTCATTTTGAAAATCTGAGGTAGCGGAAGATGCTCCTGTGATGAGGATTACTGTCATAGAAAAACTGATCTTGTCACGACATTGATGCCAATAGACCTCTGAACTAAACTGTCGTAAAATGACCAACTTTTAGCTGGAATTTAGTGCATTGTAATATTAGAAATCAAACCCCTGTGCCTTGTCACCCGTCCACATTTTGTAGGTCTTACTATGCATAATTATATTGTTATTGTCCATTTGCATTCAAGGCCTTCATCTTACACTGCTACTCAGCAGTTGACACATGAAGGTGTACACTGTACACGCTACACCAATACTTGTTTACTACCACCTTATATCGATTTATAACGGAAGTTTTATGGGTTTAACAGGTGCAATTGGCTCTGATGATCTAATTTTTATTGGTTAAAGCTAATAAATTTGAAGAACTTAAAGTGCCAATCATTGGGCAGCCATAGCACTATACACATAAATGGAAGGATACTTTAGAATGGCAAAAACTGGCCTTCGGACTATTGTTTCTAAAGCACACGTTCTTTTAGCAACGAATCCCATTAGAATAAAAGCAGAAAACACACATTTGACT